>JASSUY010050486.1:0-37183 GCA_032466535.1 Forpus xanthops | reverse complement strand
GAGATTTCCCTGAGATGCATATTCAGACATAGCTCTGTTGGGATAAATTTAGACCAAGGAGACATTTTGTGCTACATTTAAATGCCAGAATTGTCTCCTGCTTTGAGCAGCATAGGGAAGATTCAGGTAGCTTTAGGAATAAGTTATGTACATAGCTTAGCAGTACTGCTTGCATCCTGTGGAGTGAAGTCAGTGCTCACTTCAAAGGGGTCACCTGTAAAAATCTATTAGGTGGTTAAACAAGAACTTCTGTTCATTTTGAAGCAGGCAAGTATGCAAGAGTAGTCAGTTATAGAACTAAAGTGCAATCTGATTTTCCCAAACGGCAGTAAATCCTCGCACTTGAGATGTTAGACCTATTTCTACTTAATGAGGAGAAATTCACTCCTGGCTTAATTCCACTGAAGTTAATTTCTCTGACAATAAATTTGGCCCAATATGTCAATACAAACTTAACTCACTTGTGTTCATAGAGATTCTCAACAGCATCTTATGTATGCCCAGAGTAATTAGTTTACCATCTCTTGAGGTTTCTTTAATTAATTTAGAATGCTTTAGAAGATACTTACTGCAGAAACAGGTCTCTTGCAGATGAGAAACTGTAGCTACTCCCTCAGTTTTGTGCTTGACTTCTTGGAAAGCAAGTACTTGGAGCAGGGGAAGTCACATCTCTTTGTTAAAGCTGCTTTGTTAAAGAATGCCAGCAACCTGGAATGGTTTGGTGCCTTGAAATAATGCTCAAATACACAGTTTTTTACATTTCAATAGCACTGTGTTTCCTCTGATCAGCTAAGAGCCATTGCAATACTTCCTGAAATCTGTTACAGCTTCAGAGAAGATAACTTATTTATAGGGAAGTCTTTTAGATCTGCAGTGAGATGCTGAATTTTTAAAGGGCGGGTATGTGTCAGAAGCTAAATAATTAAGATCCATGCCTTCTCAGCATTTTCTTTCAAATATTAAATATTACATAAGAAATTTCTCCCTGTGGAAGCCAAGCCTTTAAAATGGTACAGGTTCATCCAGGAAATCACTGTGTTGTACACATAAATTGATTTGTGAATTTTACATATAGTTCAAATAAGCGCTTAAAATATTTCAGCATCCTGCATGCTGGTCAGACTTGTCCCTGTTTAGAAATGTTGTCATTTTGATATCTGAACTCCCTCCTCAGTGATGGTTCTAAAGCTCCAGGTCATTTTTCAGCAAGCAGTGGTGTTTGGATTCAAGATAAAGCCCAGGCTGGGGCTTGCCATTGTTAGCTCACAGAAAACCTGGGGAACCTGTGTCTGCATGGCCAACATGGGGAGCTTGCCTGATGAAATGCAGCCGTTCAGTTCCTTCTGTTGTAGACCACTGTCCTCCTCTGGAAGGAATTGAAACTGCATAAATTCTTCTCGAGAGCCTGCTGCAAACCTCTGTGTGTCCTCTGGCAGAGCAGCACGCTCCATCCTTGCACCTTATATAAACTTTTTTAATGTGGTCCTTGCGTTTAAAAGGCACCTGAAGCTTTGAGTATTACAAGTAGTTTCCTAAAATGTTGCTGGAATTTAAAGAGCTTCATTAAACCTACATGACTTGGGGCTTCAGGAAATTGCTCGGCCAAAGCTTACTTCTCTAGCAAAAGCTAGAGAGCAGCTAAAGGAAGCAGGGCAAGTGTCCCCAGAGCTCAGGTTCCAGTCCTGTCTTTGTTTACCTGATCACAACCCAGCTGTAACAGGATAGGGCAGAGGAGGCCGTATTCATAAACTTATGAATATCCTGGAAGCCAACGCTGCTGTTACCTTCTGTCTCCATTAGAACTGCAGAGTTTGTTACCTGCTTGCCGCTTTCTCTGCAGTAAAAGACTATTTTCTGGTTTCCATGAGAAACCATAAGAGAAGGCTTCAGTAGATTGGTGTAAAGGCTGGAGCTGGTAGTGTTCTCCTTTGGCAGTGACCTGCTGGAACTTCCATAGGCAGCATGTAGGCTCAGGCTGCTATCTCAGTAGAGTGGAAAACCCAAGGCATCAGGTTCAGCTGATGAATTACTTTTGCTTTGAATTGTCCCTGTCCTTTTGCATCATTACCAATGGAATGTGCAGGTGTTTAAATAGAGTTGGTGCTTGGGAGCCTTCCCTGCTTCCACCTCACAGTTCAAACTGTGGTTCTTCCCCCTTATGCAGGAATTAAACTCCCCATCATCCTCTTTGACACACATTTTGGCAGTCTTCCCACTTCATATAATCTAGGCCTCTAACATGGGAATTCAGTACCACATTCAGCATAGAAGAGCTATAAATGAATGTGCGGAGAATCAATCATAGAATGGTTTGGGCTGGAAAGGGCCATAAGATCATGAAGTTCCAACCCCTGCCATGGTCAGGGACACCTTCCACTAGACTGGATTGGTCAAGGCCTTGTTCAGCCTGTCCTTGAACACTGCTGGGGATGAGCAAATCTGTGCCTCACCAATCTGACAGTAAAGATTTTCTTCCTTATATCCAACCTAAACTCCTGTTTAAATTTAAACCCATCACCATTTGTCCTATTGCTACAGCCCCTGATGAAGAGTCCCTCTTCAGCATCCTTGAAGGCCACTTACAGGTACTAGAAGGCTGCTCTGAGGTCTCCACGTGGCTTCTCTTCTCCAGGCTGAAGAGCTCGCATATTCTCAGCCTGCTAGTCATGTTCCCATGAACACTCTTTTCATGATTTCTTAGCCTGAAGATCATGTTCACATCACTTGAAGATCTGGCATTGAGAGGGTTTTGATCATGCGAGTCTGTATATATGTGCCTATGTATGTGCTGTGGGATTATTTGCCAGGATTTACTTCACATAGCAGTTTTAAGAGCACTGAAGTGTTGTTGACAAGCCATTTCTCATTATTGCAAATTATTTATCGCTAATTATAACCAGTGCAGATGAAAGGATTGAGTGACAGTGTTTAATGCTGAGAAAATTCCAGAGGTCTTATTGCAAGTATCCAAACTATGGGCATGCTCTTATTCCTGACTCTGGCCAATCCTATGCTATCACAGTCCTTTTAAACTGCCCATCTTTCCCTTCTCCTGGGGATCAGTTTTATATCCAGAGGAGCTGCCTGATATATGAAACAGATCTCTGGTAGGAGGAATCTCTTTTTCACTGAATTTTCAGCATGCATAGGATTATGAGAAGTCAAAGGAACCTGCATGACCCAAGACAGTATTTTGATAGCAGCCTCTGCCTGTTTTGCAGGGGCTGGAGCAGCTTTGGAGGGTGTTTCTGTCCCTCCAGGAAGCAGGTGTATTTGGAGGGTGTAACTTACCTGCTTGTATATTCAAGGATTGTTTTCCATCCTTCCATCAGCTGTTTGGGGTTGAATGAGGGGATGAATATACAGGGTCATCCTTAATACTGATAAAAGCCTTTAAAGTGCAAGTACTACAGGGTGTTCTGGAAGCAAGCAATCAGCCTAGGCACCTTGGGGGCTGCCAGCTCCACACCAGCTCCCCAGGACTCCTCCATTATTGTTGCTGTCCTCTTGGCTATTCCCTTCCCTGGAAAGCCTATAGATTTTCCTGTAAATAATGTATTTTTATTTCCTCCTTTTTGTCTCCTTTACTCTTCCTTGTGTGCTCCAAGGAACACACCTGATTGTATGCAGTACTGGAGTTCTGCTGGCTTGCCACACCTTGTATTTCTAGGAGATTTTGAGGTAGTACCACATGGTGTAACGTATTCTTAGAGATCTGACCCCCAGTTTCAAGACTTGTCTGAGGTCTTCGCAGTGTTCAGGTGCTGCAGAAGTTGGCCTTTTTTTCCTTTTAAGGTTTGATATTCACAGTTAGTGGCATCAAGCCGAAGAAAAGCCAATATCCGTCTGTGTTTTGACAAAAATATTTCAAATCCTTTTCAATCACTAGACTGGTAAATAGGCCAAGAAATATTAGATGGTTCTCACTGTCGTTTTCAGTTTGTTGTGTACTTGAGGCAGCTTGTCCAGTGATTTAATTGAAAGGAGTAACATGAGCTAGGTTAGAATTTTCTCTACTCAAAGATGGAAGTGGTCATGCATTGGGTGTATTCTATAGAGTTACAGCTGCATCCTCAGTTTTAGGATCTGCAAGATTTTCCTGCTATGTTCAGCTTATAAAATCTCAGGAAATAAGTTTTTGTTTGTTTCCTGAGCTTACAGCTATTAAAGCCCTTTGCAAGAGAAGTTGCAATGTCTTACACAAGTCTTCCCAGACACTGGGACTGAAAGTCAGTGGTAAGAAACACCTGAAGTGAACTTCACACTATGGATCTTAAAAGTGTTTCTTAGGAATTTTGCTGTAAACTGTTTGATTAATCTGACTGTTGAGGCAGTTTTTGGAAGCAGCACAACTAGAATAGATGGATAATTTCCTTGGCAGCGGCAGCTTTTTGCCTTGCATGTATATACGGTTTTATAGAACACTGTGTAATTACTGAAAAAGGAAATAATGTCAATGGTTTAGGAATTAGTTTAGTCATGCAGGAGAGTTTGCGAACTTGAAAGTGCGTCTTGTGTTTTCCAGTGTTGCATTTATTGGGATCTGTAAGGGCATAATAGAAGTAACATTGAGAAACCCTTGAGGCATTGTCCATCTGTACCTACAGGCAGATCTGTTGCTCTAGGATTTGTTCCCACTGCTTGTGATACCTGGACTCTCAAAAGAATTGTAGCTGTAACTGTGTAGATAGCTTAACTTACTTATTTTTGTGAGAGCTCAGAATGCGATCTAACACTGCTTTTAACAAGTATTTCTAATGCATGTGAAGCCCACAGACTCATGTGAGTTCTCCGCATGGTTTGACATAGCTATGAAACCTTTGTATGAGATAACCTGGACTAATGTGCTTGGTTGCTTTGTACTCACCTCAGCCCTTCTTTCATTTCACACAGATGTCTGAAGACCATGAATGGGGGCAACACTTCTCCAGTGCTGTCATCACTTAAGTGTCTGTGGTCCATATTTAGGTTCCTGTGCACTCTGGAGGCAGAGCAAGGAGTCAGTGTGTCTTGGCATGAGCTGTAGTTTGGGCAAAATTTGTGTTCATTTACCTCTGGAAAGCAGTCTGGGAAGAGAAAACTACAGCCCAGATCATGCTTGGGGTTCTAGTTAAATGGTTTTGCTTAAAATGGAGCAGAAACCATCAGCCTGTTAGAGTTAACTTAAAGAAAAGATAAATATCAAGGGACATACAGCCTTTGAAAATACCTCAGGAAAAGGGGGTGGGACAATGAGGAAATACATTCATAGGAAAAGCCTGTTTGCTTTCTTATGGTTTATATCAGACTGGCACTTTTTGTGCTAAAGTATTTAATTAAATCTAAATATAATCATCCCTCTGGTATCTGCTGGCTTTTTTAATGTCACAAACTGCCAAGAACGCTTGGGACTCATACATTGTGTTAGTTTGCTGACAACAAAAATATATGGGAGGCCAGGTCACTTGTAGCATTTCAGGGAAAGGCAATGTGTTCCCTGGCTTTTGAAACATTTTGCTTCCTGATTTGGAGTTCTTATGTGGTGCAAAAGTGAGCGTGAGCTGCAAGCAGTCTGCTAAAATAGCAAAATCAATGGAAATCTGCACCGTAACTGAAGTAATAATTACTCGGAGATGTAGAGGTTTTGCATTAATTGACAGCGTTTCAAATGCTTCCTCAACTACTTATATCCCTATCTGCATGTATGTTACAGTTTCAGCTCCAGATCCAAGTCAGTGGTTATTTATTGTCTAAGGGTTTAAAGATAATGCTGTTGTACTGATCATTCCTAAAGGTCTCATATCTTTTTCCAGGTCGGATTTATAGCATGATGCGATCCAAAGTAAAAGACCTTTAATGTGATCTTTTAACTGTGTGTACTTTTAGAAGTAACTAGAACATAGAGCACTTCATTTTCTGAAACTTTCAAAAAGCAATTATAGCCTTGTTATTTTAAATCCACCAAACCCTCAACAACAGAAGTGCCAATCTGAATCCAACCCGTGCGTGAAAACAGCATATTTACTTATCCTGAAGTTTGTGTTGCGTATAAGAAAGGAGAGTTTTAAATGTCCTTCTCATAGTTGTCCATTAGCTCTAAACAGGCTCCATTAGGTTTCTGCATTAAATCAGTCTGCTGACAATGAGCCATGGGCTTGGAAAAACTGCATTTCTATCAGCATAAGCCATGTAGGGCAGGTCCAGCCTCTGAGATGTGTTTCTACCATAGTCTGTTCCTTTGTTACAAAGGTATCGTATCTATTTTGTGCAAGTATAATTGAAGAAGAAAATTGGTATGTACTGAGGTGGGGTTTGTCACATACATGCTTAGCTTGTGAGCCTAAACCAGAGCTCCTCATGCTGCCAATCACAGTTTGCACCTCCCCTTGCATCATCACTGTGCTATCCCTACATGTTTCCTACATTTCTGTATATTCTCTCTGTCTCCATGTAGATAAAATCTTTATTATGTGAAAGATGTGAGTTAAGCAAGAATAAATACTTTTGATCTATGTTATGACATTTATTATACAAACTTTATGTAATCCATGTAGATTAATTCTTTTTTTGTTTTTACAGGAAAAAAGCTTCCTGAGATTTGTGAAAATCCAAACATTTGAAATATAGAGGCATGTAAGGGTCAAGAGGTGCTCTGCTGTTAATAGCTTGAGCATTATGCTACTCAAAGATTAGAACTGTAAAAGCAAAAGGCGTGTGGCTGGTTTGCTGTGAGGATAAACAGTCCTTGCTATGAGGATAAAGAGACCGCTGCTGGCTCGTGTACAGACAACATGTAAACCTGTGCTTGCTGCTGCAGTGCTGCTAATGAATACTTCTAATTTCAGTACTTCTCATTGCACTGATGCTTTCTGTGATAGGTGCTTGTGAACCCACGCTGTCTGAAGACTTGGGTACTGTTTAGCAGCTCAGATGCTTTAAGCTGTGCCTGTTGCTGCCCTCTCCAGTTCCCAGCTATTTGTTGCCCCTGGTTTTCCACGTCAGCAGAGCTGTTTGTGTCACTGTCCTTGGAAATAAGTCTGGAAAAATGCCTGGCTGGCTCAGGAGCTGACCTGAATGGGGACATGGGAAGAGGGGCATTTTACACTTATCTTTAGTACTACTGTTCCGTGTGAATTTCAGGGAGAATTAATGAACTTAGATATCCATAATGAAAAGGGGTATGCCAAATCTGAGATGTAAATTGCTTGATTTTTCAGTATGTTTGTGGTTTGCTGGTCTTCAATCATCATTACAGTCCCCACTGTGCCAGATAGTGGACTGATATCATAATTTGTAAACACTGAGCAGACAGAGGAGGGGGAGAAAAGATGAGAAACTTAGATGATATTGCACAGATGACAGTTTATTAATGTTTATTGGGAAACAAAGAGCCTAATGACCATGCATGGCTTCAGGTAAATAAATAGGTTCCAGAAAGCATCCTGTGTTATTGCTGTTGGAATTGCAGTTTTCAGGCATCTTGCTTCATCTATCTGCAAGCCAAATTCCAGACAGAATTTTGCTATTGAAGGAAATGTCCACAGTAGCACAAGAACATTTGGTCCTTGGTTTTGTACCACTTGGAAAATGACATCCCAAACTTTCCAGAAAACCAGTATAATTTTAAAGGTGTTTCTTTCTGGAGAGCAAATAGCCAGCCAGTTACAGACTACGGATGTGGTATGTGAAGAGCAAAGTAGCCTGCAAGCAGCTTAATTACTTACCTGTTTGTGGTTTGTGATTTTCTCCTAATGCTTGTATGATTCAAGTACTTACTGCTGTGTACTTCTCCCCCTTTAAGTGGTTGCTGGTAGGGAAAAGCTTGGCTCTACTGTGTTTTTGCCTACAAAGAAATGAAATTGTGAATTGAGAAAGGGCTTTTGAAGCCAGGAAAATGGAATTGTAGATACTAGTTCTCTTTGGTTTTGAACAGCAAGAACGCTGATCTGAGTGCTTGGTGTTCTGTCCATGTGCCCCAGGTATCTCCCTGTTTTCCCTGTCACATGGAGATGTCCCTCCATGATTAACTCTCTGTCACTCGGCTCTTTTTTCTAACAGCCAAATGAGTGCTGTAGCAGAATGAGTCATGACTGCAGAAAGCCCTTTCAAGGACAAGCCAAGGGTGTTGAAGGCAGCAGCTTGATAAATCCAGGATTCAGCACCAGATCAATTGTTTTCAGCCTCAAGGAATTTGAATTTAAGAAGCTGAGGCCTTAGTAGTGACGCTGCTTAAAATCATCCAAAAAATCAACAAAATGTCTTAAAATCAATGAAAGCAAAATCTTTAGGTGCAGTTTCCCCTTAAAGTTCTGTATTTAGGTCCAATGATGCTGCACAAAGCAGCATTACATAAAGCACAGCAGATGCAGTCTGGATTCAGCAGCAGGGAGAAAGCATCTATCAAAACCAAACATGGAGTGCCATAGCAGAGTAAAAACACCTTAAAGATATAAGGGAAAAAGAATTTCCAAGTGAGGAGCTGACATGAGGCCTTTCTAACTGCCTCAGCCTGTTTTTAGAAGATTTTTAATGAGATCTTCCACCTGGCAATTGCATCTGGTTTCCGTCATGTATCAGTCCTAGGAAGGGCAGAGTGATGCTCTGTGGGGGAGGAAGGTGTCTTTGCTTTTGTATGTGCAGGGAAGAGGCACGTTAGCAGCGGGAGGCAGCCTTGGCAGCATGCTTGGACCCTGAACCCTCTGCTAATCCCTGCAGCAAATCTGCTGCTTGCTGCAGAAGTGAGATCAAGCTCTAAATTGTTTATAAAGCAAAGCAGTCTTGGAGAACTCTGCGTCTTTGTTGCAGGTGGAAATGATGTGATGACAGCACGCGTCCAGCTTGGTTTCTGTGAGGGCTCACGACTAAGTTGGGACACCCCAGAACCCTGCTGGGGCTCATACGGTTGTTGCTGAAGCTGAGATCCTGGGGCTTTGTCACCACGTGTTACACGATTAGGTTGGAAGAGTTTGGTGCTCCGGATGTGAGCTATGTGTCTGGTGAAGTCGGTGGCATCAGTGTCTGATGCTGCAGGTAGGCAGAGCAAAGGCCTTCCTAATGAGGGAACTAGTGAATCCAACTACAAATACACCTTCAAGGCATCATTTTTTGAGAAAATAGGTCTGTGTTGGTTGCATTAGTTGCTGTATTTGGTTCTAGAACATTGTTATTAAATAATTTCGTATTAATCAGAGAAAAGCATCTTAGGTGGAGTGGATTGATGGTTTTGCATCAGTCCATATCACTCATCTTCAATCATTGACAAGGAAACATTTCTCATTTTGCAGATTAGTGTTTTGATACATGTGAGCACAAGAGGACACATAAGCTCTCTGAGGCATTCTTATGCATGTTTTCAGTAATGCAGATGACTGTCTTCACCCCGAGTGCATGTAAACAAGACTGCAGTAGGTGCCTATCTATAGATGATGAGCCAGTGTTTTTATAGCATTTGAACGATAATAAGTGAACAAACTGGATAAATTAAAGATTGTTTTCAAGGTCCAGAACCTTCCATCTCAGGTCACTGATGAAATTCACCATGATTTGGAATTACCATTTCATGGCAAATCAGTCCAGTCCAGAAGCAGGGGGAAAGGTGAGGGGATCAAACACAATTGGTACCCTGGTTGAATGAATTGCTCAGATATCAAGATCTGAAGGAAGCTGTAATACCTTCTCACTTCTACTGGACAGGTCTGATAGGTTAGAGTTTGGTAGGTCAGTGTAAAAGGAGCTTGAATTACTCATCCAGGGCTGTATTCTTGGGGTGGCAGGCTTCATATGCACTAAGCTTAATTGCAAGTAAAGGCTGTGACACAAAACAAAGCTCAGGAAGTTTAAAGATTAATGTTGTTAGAGTCTTTTAATGTTGTGCAAGCTTGCTTTCATAATAATGGGAATGTTTTGTGTTTCCAATAAGGTCTAAAATCTTGAGGATGCATAAATGCAAAGTGGTATCAGTAGTTGGTATTTATAGTCTCAGGTAATTCCTTTTGAAGTTTTTTGTTGACTGCTGTTTTTCATAATCATTAAATAAATGGAGTGTTTCTATGTAAGATTTTTAGTCTATTTGTTTTCTTAAAAAGGCTTTTCTTCAATGTCATTCATTGTCTGTGAAGTACGTAATGTTCTTTGGCCATCTTTGAAGATCGTAATTCAACAGCATATTTATATTGCTACATGCTGATCTCCCCAGATATTAGTTAATTTGTGCTCATGCTTCTCTCTTCAACAAGCAGACAAGTAACTCCTACCCAAACAGGGGTGCAATGTTAAATAACAGTTGTGGTCTCAGGGAGAAGGCAGTTTCCCTGAAGTGGTGAAGAAGTTTCAAGGAGAGAATAAGGACTATGCTGAGCAGCAGCTCAGAGGAAAGAAGGAAGAGCTGTGTGATATTTGTCAGTGGCATTGATTCTGAGATGAAATGAAGGGGAAAATAAAGAATGTGGAAAAGGATATAGAGGGAAGTTCTGTTAAGATAATCTTCAGGAAGAGCAGCAGACATAGGCACATAGGGAGACAGAAAAATAAACATGTGATATAAATATATAACTGTGTATAAAACAGAAGGAATAGCAGAACTAGGGCAGCACACACGTAAAGTCTGCCTTTTATCATCCTGAATATTTCAGGATGACCATTCAGCTCATCTCTGCTTATCATTTCCATAACCTGTAGAAAGCAGATGCATACTCAAGTCGTCTGCCTGAAAAGAATTATTGTGTCCTTATTTCAAGGTGTTTGCACTTTCTATATTAATCAAAATTATTTCATAATATAATAGAATATTATCAATACTATTTAAACTGGTAACATCCTCTAAATCTTGCCAACACATCCACTGACAGCATGTCTGATTTTCTTGTCTTTGTCTTGTTTAGTATTAATGTGTGGCATGCTTAAGGGGTGTATTAATGAACCTTTTTTTTATCCTGCAATGACAATCCTCTAGGCCTGGTCCTGTCATTAATGAATAATGATGGAACAGAGTAGGCAGTTGGGTCATTTTATCCTTTAAGTGCAGTGCACAGTCCTGAAGCGAATGCTGCATTGCAGCTGTAAGCAAAATGGTTGTACAAGTGACAAAATACTTCGAAATCATAGGCTACATTTGTGGAACATTTTGGGCTCTAGGAAGGCTGCCAGTTTCCCAAACCTTTTTTTTTTCCCTAAGGAAAGGAATAGTATTGTTTTTTGCTAAGTCAGACTTATTCCAGTGCCTCCTATGAGCTTGAAAACCTGAACTTCAGTAATAACATAATGTCACTTATGGTGCTGTGTTCAACAGCCATTGAAAAGGAAGACTCCCCTTTCATAATGTCTATATAGCAGTTGGCCTGTAGTAATTTGCATTTTGGATTCCAACCTTACCATGAATTTGGGCTTGTTTTCCCCAGAACGTTTCTGAGAGGCAGGAACTACACAAGGAAAATAAGCTGACCAGTTCAGGAGCTATGCAAAGGGAAGCCTGCTCTGCTACCAGCAGAGAAGTATATGGAAATCAAAATCAGATTTCAGATTAAAGTTCCTAGTAGGACGAACATCTCTAGGCTAAGTCAGATGAATATTTGAAATACTACTTTATTTGGGGTGAGCGTAATCGGGATTATTTAATTTTTCCATCTTTTTCAGTGTGAAGAAGGTCATTAAGCCCTTAATCTGTGCCTCTAAATCTGTGCCTCTGTGTACATGATAGAAGTCTAGAATTCTGCTTCATTTTCAGATAATAAGAATGCTGTGTTTAGCTGCCTTTCTTTAATCTCTTTTTGCTTCTTTTCTGCTTCTTGGTCTTTTTGTTTCTCTTTACTTGCAAGATTTTGTTTCTAATTTGTCAAAGTAAATTGTTGGGCTCTCTTGTATGATGCGTGGTTTCAGCTCCTAATATCTGTATTGTCACAGCTGTGGGAGGAGGAGGTACTTGTTCCTAGCAGCAGCTTTGAGAAGCTGAGGTGAAAGTGGTCTAAATCAAACCCAAACTAAGGGATTTACCTATGGATTCATTCTGGATCATGTATTCCTGCTTGACCATTGTGAATTATCTCTTAGTATGGATGTTCTTATTTTGCATTAGGAGTGCCTCTTCCCAGTTGAACTGGAGTAAGTAAAGCAATGAATTAGAATCATAGAATGGTTAAGGTTGGAAAGGACTTTAAGATCATCCAGTTCCAACCCCCCTGCCATGGGCAGGGGAATTAATAAGATGGAAGTAAAATGAAATGGCTATCACAATGTAAACATAGGTAACTGCTGTGCAAGAAAAAGGGTAACAGCCATAAACTGATTAAATGACATCTGAGATCTCATTTTAAATGGAAACTTAGGCTTTTTGGGGGACATTCATAAAACATGATCTTTGTTTACTCACTGAAGTTGCCCAGGAATGGTTATTAATATGAACTGGGTGCTTCTGTTATGACACAAGATTCTGCTACTGTGTCCAGCACAAATTCTTCAGTGTTTGTGATATGAGAGCTCTCCTGTCAGAGCTTTGATGCAGAGCTGCCGTATTGCATTCTCTTGAATGGACACTTGCTAAAGGACACAAAATGTTTTCAACTTCTGAAACCACAGAACACAAAATTGAAAAGGTGGAACAAGCAATTGTCAGTGTAAAGAACACATAGGTACTATGATCTAGTCAGTAAAGAGAGTTGAATACAAATCCTTTCCCACTTTTGTCACCTTGAATAGAACTTCTTTATAGTTGAGCAATTTTCAGTGCCATTTTGGATTGCTGGAACTCCACCTTTTGTACCCCAAAAAATGTTTTGTGCTTTTGTCACCTGTGGGAAGTGGGGTTTGGGTTTGGATCTGAAGTTGTCTCCCAGGGTGTGTGCTGTCTAAATGTGTGCTGTTTCTGGTTCGCATTTGCCTATGCTACCTGACATTCCCATAGGTTTGAGCTGATCCAGATCTGTAGCTTTGGTCATTTAGGTGCCCCGTATCAGCAGAAAGAGTTTCCATGTCACCCCAATGATAAAATGCAAGGTAGGATGCAGGTTAAAGTCTCTCGTTCCTATAGAATATGTGATGGAAGTTAGTGTTCAATCAAGAGTGAAGACCAGGCTAGTCAGATACAGTATTCATCTGTGGAGAAAGCTTATAAGCAAACCTTGCTTAAGTATTGCATGGTCTTGAATATTTCTATTAAGGCTGGATTTTTGAAGCATCATCAGTTTGTGCGTAAAAATACGTGGTGTCCTTGGCTGTTTCTGACTTAGGCTCTTACTGCAGCTGCTGACTGTGAACACCTTCATTGAGGTACTTACATCGTAATTTAATTTAGTCTTTTAATTTGGCTTTGCACTGAAAAATAATTTGGAGAACTTTAGTAATGATTATTGCATTCAGATTAGATTGGTTACATTGAGGGCTAATCAAGGTGATTGGCAATGTGTGCTTCATATAAAAGAGAGTCTGTACTCTTGGGCTTTTTAGTGTGCTAAATTAGGAGGTGTCTGTGGGTGTTGTGCTCCTAATAGTACTGCTGCACGTGAGTATAAGAATAAAAGAATGTTGTATCCCACAGTACCTCTTGGGATTGCTTTGGTCACCATTTATATTTTCTAATAATTCAGAAATAAAATAGGAGTCAAGAAAACATTGTCATTTTTTCACAGTGTTAAAAAAGAAATCTCTTGGTATTATCCTCTTTTTATTGTCTTTATGTAAGGCTGAGTACTCTCTGGAGGAGTAACATCACCTCTTTTCCATAGTGCCCTCATCCCTACTAAGACTTCGCTACTGCGGGTGAGTCCCTTGCTCTCCTCTGCTGTTCCTTTACACCTAGACAGCTTTTGTGGGCTGATTTAGCTAATTGCCAGCAGACTGAAAAGTCTTGAGACTTTCTTTGGCACCTTTTCTCACCTGTCTAGGAAATGGGGCAATAGGGAGCCTGTTTGACTTGCATTGGTGCCCAGTGACTCTGAACTTTGGCAATGTTTCCATGTTCAGGTATGAGATATTCACTGTAATAGTAATAATGTTGACACCTAGGGGTGGAATTTTAAGCTTCTTTCACTTTTCTTATTCCTCCAAGTCTATGTGCTACTTATGTCTACAGGAAAGACAGAAGGTGATCAAAAGGATAGGTCTCACTTGTTTGTGAAGTGAATGGAGTACATGGGCAGAGATGAGTACAACTGTGTTACATGGGTAATGAGGAGCACAACAGCGTGTGATCTGTGTTAGGGGTTTCAAAGGAATAATTATTTTGATGTTACTGACCATTGGATGTAATCCTTTGGATGCAATCCATTGAATGCTCAGAAAGCATCTTAATATGTTACTGTCTCCTCACAAGTTAGACATTGTGGTTTAGTGATATCATTGTCACTTGCAGGAGTGATAGTGGTACTTAGTGGTGTTTGCAGGTGGCACAGGGATCACAGTACTCTGTTCTCTCCAGTGTTCTCACTCTTTTTTTAGATGCCTTGAATATTCTCCCGAACACACAGCAGCAAGAGATACACGACAGCATTTGCTCTGCCTCTTGCAAAGGCATAGCTTGAAGTGAGTGCAATTGCTGTGTAGCTCATGAGCTGACATTACTCACAGGAGGAGCAGATGACACTGGCAAAGATAGCAGCGAATTTAAGAAGAGTTGCCAAGTAGCAGCACTTGGAGGTAACACTTCAGAAAAAGGCAGCTCCTTGCTATCAGGCTTATTTATTGTTTTTTCTCAGCTAGGGGTGAGAAAGAGTCATGCTGGGTTTGATGTTTTCAGTTTGACTCCCTAATAGACATGACAAAAACATGTCTCTCTTCAGAACTAAGAATCCTTTTTTATGTTAATGTGAGTAAAACATTTGTATGAGGAATTAGGTACTTAACCTAGAATTCTTAGCCTCTTCTAGAAAAACCTCTCTTTTCCATGCTGCTGTTGTGAGAGTGTATGTTGTTACACTATGTTACTTTTAACCTTTCCAAGAGGCTTCATCAAATAAATGTGAGCTATCAACTCTTGGAACTTACGCTAAAGACTCTGGTGATTGCAGTGACATATAAAAGTAGTAACGATCCTTTCCAGGATACTGTGTAAGAGCCCCATGCTGAGCTGACAGAAGTCTGTCTAATGCATCTTCAGCTGTGTAATGTTGTTGTCTCTCAGGCCATGCTTTCCCTGCTGCACATGCTTTATTTCTTGGGTGTTTGCTTCCTCAGATTACTGTGGCCGTTATCCCGAGTGGACATCTCTGTGGGACTGAACAGAAAATTGTGAGAAGCCTTTAGCAAGGCAAGCCTACATCAGCTGGAAGGACATTGGCATGTTTAGAAGACTCAGGTGGTTCTTCCTAGTACATATTCATCTGTATTTCAGGCAGGTGGCCTCAGTTTGTGGGGCTTTTCATTGGTATTTGTTTCTGTTGAACATAATACAAAACTTCAAGTGACAGCAAGTTGCAATATAGTAAGAAATGAGAAAAAGTTGAAGGCCTTGTATCACCTATGAAGAATAGACAGTCTAGCAGCTAATTCTGTGTCAGTAAGTATAGGCCTGGTCACAGGTGGACATGTGGCTCCATCCTTTTCTTCTCTCTTAAGCTAGAGGAGTATCCCATGTGTGGACCCTGTGATGTTCCCTGCTCTGCTGCTTGCTCATGGCAACTCTGGTCCTGCCAATGGATCTACTCCAGGCATTGGAGGAGCTCCTACACGCGCACAGCTCCCAGCATACACACAGATGCTTTCATGCAGGCACTGACTTGTGCCATATGATCAGGGCCTCCCTATGGACCATGACTGCTGGTAGTGTTTCTGCTGGGGGCCATGCATTTCCCCAGGCTGTACTGGATCCACGTAGGCAGTTGGAAGCTGCTGCTGCAGCAACCAGAGTGCTTTTCTTGTCAGCAGCACTACCCAAACTTTGGTTTGAGATGATTGCAGGTTGATTTTAGGGTTTTTTTCTTTCCCCATCCCCTGTGGTGGCCATCAGCGATACATACAAAGTGGTGAACTGTTTTGTAGGGTCCAATAAGAGGGATATTAAGTGGTTATGGAGGTGTGCTAGTTAAGGAATGCTTTCCACGTTGACTCTATTATGTGCTCATTGTTTCTTGTTCTTTTTCTTGACCAAGACCTTGGATCTACTCTGTTAAACTTGCATCGTTGCTTTCTTCTGCCATTACCTGATTCATATGTTAGTGCTTTTCAAGCCTGATCCTACAGAATAGCCAGCAAGTGTGTCTTAAGCTTTAGTTAGAGATGCTTGATTTGATTTAAATATTATGGAAAAGAAAAAGCATTAACATTATCTGAAACAATCATGTTATAACTCAACATTGTAATAGCATGGGTTTTGATACTATTTTCCTTATATTCTCCAACAACTTCACTGAAATGGTACCATCTTACATGTCTGTTTCAATAGGAAATCAGGGCTTTGCAGGTTTATACATAAGCCTGTGCAGAGGGCTTTTGTGCAGCCTGCTCTAAACTGTGGTATTACCTACTATGGTGGTGAAATCCTACCTTTGTTTTAATAACTAAAAAAAGATGTTTGGAGAAACTGTCCTGAGGCTTTGACTACCTGGAAACGGGGCATGCAGAAAAGACACCATTACATTCCCCTGTTCCCTCTCTGTCTCTTTCATAAATCCCCAGTACTGGTGGACTGCTGAGGGTATGTGATGCTGGACAGACCTGAAGCATGAAGCAACTGTGGAGTGTCCACTGGTTTGGTCAGCTTAATTGTAGTAGAGAACTTCCATAACTTAAGGGTTAGCTGTCTCTTAGTGTGAGGTGAATATCTGTGCTGTGTTATTACTTATGTATAATGCAACAAGGTTTTTTTTTAATTTCTTTATATTATCTGGTTGGTAAGGGATGGGAGTCAGACGGTGGATATACATGCTAGATTATCAGTATTTATTAGTATTGCTGCCCCGAGTCTGTAATGACTATTGTACTTGCTAGTACATCAAGAATAGAGCAAAAGAAAAGCTTCTCTAGGAGCCTTGTACACAAGATGAGATCTGTGTAAGTAGGGTAATGATCATTGAGTGGAATGGGAGCTGAAGAAATGCTTTCTGGTGAGATGATTGTCTTCCCCTCAACAGCCCCTGACAGCACTGCATTTCTAAAACATAAATCCTAATTTCTCTTTCTTCATACTGGACCTTGAGCTCTCAGTGCGTGCTTTATTAGCAGCCTTTACAGAAAGTTTTTTATTGTCTCTTAATGCAACAAAAGTGTTAGCCATCTCTTAGGATGCATCTCTTGCATTTAGGGTTTGATGTCTTGCCTGTTACCTTGATATGGACTCATGGTTATGCACCGCACTGTCCAGTCACAATGTTATTGTGAAATTGTAGCACATTTCAGATGAGTGTCTTTCTGGGGGGGCCTATGTTACAGTCACTATTGGGAGACATTTCTGCTTCTGCTGTTATTAGTCATCTTGGTTAACAGCTTCTTTTCAGAGTACTTTTACTTTAAAAAGCAAATAGAAGAAAGAAGAAATCAAACCAAAATGGCTAGATGGGAAAATGAATGAAACATATTATGGGGCATTCCGAGCTTCTTGACATTAATAAATCCTGCATGGTATCTCGCAGTGGAATGTGGATCAGGAATTCCAAGGGATGCAAATTTACTCCACTGAACTGCTACCAAACTGTCTGGGGCAAGAACTTCAGCCTTTCGCTGAATTGACATAAAGTTGCTGATGTATTTCTAGAGCTGGAAAGAGATTGAGAGAGAGAAACTCGCTGTAGAAGTGCAAGTTTTTAAGTATCTGTTCCTTATATTAACATGAGAAAGGGTGTTAAGCTCTTCAGTTACTTTATTTCTTAAAAAGTCATGGATTTAGAGACATATTTATGTGCTTTGTGTGACTTAAGAGTGCTTGATTTGATTGCAACCTGTAACAGGGAAGGTTTACGTAGGGGATTTTGTAGTCAGCTTGTGGCTTTCCAATTGCTGAAGGGTGGTCTGGGTGCTGCAGGGCAGCAGAACTCAGGGCAGGATATGGGGACCAGCTGCTGCTGTGGGATGTGAAGAGGGAGGATGACTGATGAGGAAATGGAGAGGACATTGATTCATTTCCTGCTTCTGCTGTGTCTGGGTCCTCTTTTCTGTGTTGGCTGTTCAAGTGGAGCTGTAGAGTGGTTGACTTGAGGAAGAAATTCTTACTGTAAGGGTGGTGAGGCACTGGAATGGGTTGCCCAGGGAAGTTGTGAATGCTCCATCGCTGGCACTGTTCAAAGCCAGGTTGGACAGAGCCTTGGGTGACATGGTTTAGTGTGAGGTGTCCCTGCCCATAGCAGGGGAGCTGGAACTGATGATCTTAAGGTCCTTTCCAACCCTAACTATTCTATGATTCTATGCCCTAAGTCCTGTGAGTGTCTAGGGACTGAACTGCTGAACTAGCAGGAATAGTGGCACTGGCAGGGTTAAGATTACAGGTCATGTAAGTTAAGTGATTCGTGGTTCCACAGGCTTGTCATTTTGGGATGAGTTTCTTAAAATTTATGTAAACAAAAGTGAGCAACTGGTATTAATGACAACAGGTAATGAGATTCATTGCACTTTACAGGCAGCTTTGTTGTTGTGAGATTAGAAGGAAATTATTATACACTGAGATTCATTCACTAGTGGAATTCAAAATGAGCTTGCTGAAACTAGTAAATGCTCTCATTAAAAACTCTCCTGCTGATGGACTGAATTCTCTCAAGTGATTTGAATGTAATCTAAACAGAATTTCAATGTACTGCATCCAAAAATTTCTCAAGCAACGTACATGATAAACCTGGGAGGTCACAAGAGTATCTGTTGTAGGTGGGAGTATTTACACTTGTGTTTCACACCTCTGTATGCTTTACTGTGAAAGGAATCATCTTGTGCCAGTGAAACACGGAGTTTAAGGCAACACATATTTCTGATATATGTAGACCCAAAGCAAGTGTGCGTTTTATTTAGGTATCCCTCAAACAAGTGGCATGCAATCTCTATGAGCTAATGAAGACTGATGTTGGATTGCATCATAGCGTGCTTGATGATGTCGTTAACTGTAAGGACCATAATAGTAGTCACTGCCTACTCTATGTGCCTCCTTGCCTTGCCCAGTTTCTTAGGTAGGGGCAGTTTCCTAAGGGAGATCTCAGAAACTGAATCTGTTATTTATTAGCTGTTCATTTGAATTGAGAAGTTGGTTTGTTCAGCTCTTTCAGTTACTGGATAGGTAATACTTCTTAGATTGAGGTGGCAGAAGAAAAGGCCTCTGTCACATTGAGCTGTTTCAAGAGAGAAAAATAAAAATAGTACACAGAGATTTGCTTCCAAAACCAGGGAGTAAAATCCCACTGTAAGTGTTGGATGAGATTGTGGGTTGGAATATTGTGTGTTACAACAGCAGCTATTATTTGTAATGTTCTTTAAGGGGTTCTGAGAAGCTGTGTATGAGTTATAGAATCTGGTGGGCCTGGACAAGTTCTACTAAAGCATAGCTGCAGTAGTGAGAAGGATTGTTTCAGAGTTAAATGCGAAATAAATGGCGTTGGTGAAACAAAGCAAATAGTCGAGGTGATACCTTGTGGTGTTTTACTTTGTAGGTCTTGTGAAGACCTATGTAATGTGATGCTAGGAATGCTCATAATTTGAATAGGGAGTTTGAGACAAGGGTGACAGGAGCTCATGAGATAAAATATAGGACTGCATGTCCTATCTGCTCGTCATTGGAGTTCACCAGGCAAACCAGTAGGTCTACCTCTATAGGTTAATTCCAATAGTAGCTCAGCTTCACTGAGAAGCCTTTTCTTTCCTGACTGAGCAAGTTTTTTGTGTTTGAAGGTACCTATGCTGTGGTTTATAAATTACACTGTTCACGGGTTTTGCCATTTGAGATTTTAATCTACTTTTCTGGATGCATCAGAAAATGTGCAGAAGGTTAGTAAGTAATGAATGGCTTATTTGCAAAGTTGGTGCAAATGTGAGTTCTCCGTTCTTCATCTCGTCATTTGAAGCAAATGTGAAACATTCCCTTTAAAGTTCTGTGTTTTTAAAATTGTTGCTTTAGTAGTTCTGTGCCTCTGCTATTTTTGTAGTGTCAAAATCATTCTCTGTCATGCTCCATTTGGTTGCAGTGGAGATGACTGTGGGAGAAATACAATTTTCTGGGAAGCATTAATTGAAATGATGGCTCTATATTCATCCTGCAGTAACTGACAGATGCAGATAAGGAACAGAGAACATTCATTAAGTGGTGCTTCTCCAGGTTTTTAATCTTTTTCTCCCTCCAAAAAAGCAAGAATGCTAGATGAAAGCTGAAATGCATTTCGTATACTGCATGACGTTGTCAAAAAGGCCTTTTAATCGGTTGTTCTGATTCTCCCACACAAGTCAAACAAACTGGGGGGGGGGGGTCATCAATTTTGAAACAAACCTGAAGAAATCGCTCAAGTGCTGTAAGCATCAGTAATAAATTTTCAGTTTCCTAAACCGATGGATGCTATCAATACATAAATTTAACCCACATCTTTCTAATCATTCCAAAGCACTTGGGTCAAAGTGTACTGCACAGCTTCAACACAGAAAAGCACTTAATAAAATTCATGCCGTGTGGGCTAATGAACATAAAAGCATCTAGTCTGTGGCTCGCTGTCATGCAGAATGCAAGCTGGAAGGCTGCTGCTTTAGGCAGTAACATGGAGCCATATTGAACTACTATTTCCATTTATTTAGTTATTGTTAGACCCCACTGTATTTTTTTCACTTCTTTTAATATCCTCATGTAGAACTGATATTCCAGATTACTTTGATTTGCAGTGCTCTTTCATTATCCCAGGACTCAACACTTAAAGGACAAGCAAGAAATGTTATAAAGCGTTGTTCAGGAGCATGTGTAAAATGGAAAAACCCCATTAAGAAGCTGGCAGCAGGGAAGCTGTCTCTGGGTGGAAGCCCTGGTGAGGACAGATGTCCGCTTCCCATCTCGCTGTGTAATTGACGTCTTTGCCATCTGCCCGGCCTGTCATCGCACGCGAGCTGGGCAGAGCAGCCCGCAGGTCTGCAGGGGGGGGCACCTGAGCCTCTTCACACCTTTAGCACTTTAGCACTAAGGCAGATGATTTGAAGGAGGCAAGGTGTGTCGTCCCCCCTGCCCCATGCCTTCTGCTGGCAGCAGTACGCAGGCTGTGTGGAAGCTCATGCAGAGTAAACCTCTCTCATTGTCTCAGATTCTCAATCACGTTTCCCTATGCTGTATCCCTTTGTACAACTTTGGCTTCTCTGTATATTTTATTGTCCCTTTCTGGCCTTATCTCTACAGTAATGCTTAGGACGGTGAAGATGGGTTTTCATCAGTTGGTCTGCAGATTTTCTCCTTTCCTTTCTCTCTAACTGCAGTATTTTAGTTTCTGGCATTCAGTGGGAGATAAGACAACAACAAAACAACACAATTTTGCTGAAGGGGTTTTGTTGAGCAATGGCCAGATCTCAGGAGAAGGGAAACCTTTGGCTTGAACTAAACATTGCATTTAATTTTCCGGTATTTCCGAATGACTTGCAAGAAAATAGCTTTTGTAATTAAAGATGAACATGCTGTTTATTTTAGGTTACCAAGACACAGACTTACAGAAGAGAATAGAATGATTTACCATTGTCTCTTCAGGGGTTTTGAGGAAAATAATATTTATTATAAAAAAAAATGAAAGAGTAAAATTAAATGAAATTTATGTCTAAATTCCAGCATGGGTTATTTAGATGGTAGTCGAGAAGATAACTGGGACAGCAGATGCTTTAAATCCAGTCTGGTCCCCAACCTTATGGGGACTAAATGAACAGTTCGTATCTGAGAGAGAAAGCAGCTCTTTGAGTTCCAGTATTGATCTTTTGCTTTGGAGACTTCTCAGGCTGGCCACGTATTTGTATGTGCATTATGAGCAGTACATGGGGTATGAGTACTTTTTATGGCCTCCTGACAAGCTGTAGCATTATTTCCAAGTGGTGAGTTTATCCTGTCTGGGTAGAGACTATTAGGATTGCTGAAGATGACTGCAGCTATTCCCTGTGCCATTTCAGCCATCCCTCTTGGGGTGCTGAGCACCCCATCACCTCCTTACCTGCTGGCGCTGCCCCACCACCCTGCACATATGTTCTGTGCTGGAACAGAGGCATTTGTCAGACATCTCTTCCTTCCACTTTCCAAAGCGCTTTGGAGTTTCCTGTTTCAGAGTTTTGCATTGCTGCTTGTAGGTTCATTAAGTGAACGTTTGCGCCCTGAATCCTTACTGCTGCCTGTGCCATCCGTGTACTTCCCTCTTTATGCGTGAAGTCCCTGTTGTATTTGGATGAGGTTATGATTTGGGGGCCTATTTCAAACTGTGCACGCTGTTTGGAGTGAAGATCCTTCTTTGTGCTGATAGGCTTTGTAGCCCTCTCAAAGCTGATCAGACCGTGGTAGCGTGAGTGGTTCTGAGGGCTTGGCTGTGTGTGGGATCCCAACTGTGGTGAGTGACTCCCCGCATCTCTTAGTGTGTTGTCCTGACTCCTGTGATCTGCATCGGTTCACAAAAGGGCAACTACCCGAACAGCTCATAGCTTGCAATTCATGTTTCATAGTGAAAAGTGTTGACCTTGGAAGCTGACTGGGAGCTCATGGAGGAGTGGAGAGGTTGGATGTGTTATTGACTGAATCATGGAGAATAATGTAGACACACTAACAGCTGGAACCTGGCTGTTACTGGCACTAGGTACTGAAAATTAAATGAAGTGGGGTAACAATAACTACAGTCTGCCTTTATCTAGGAGAGGGGGATAGCATTTCTTAAAAGCTGAAGGTGAAATGAAAGTTTGATGAGTTAACCAACAGGCAGAAGCTACCCAGCAGCTGTAATTATATACCTCAAGTGAAAGGCGAGTTGACATCTTTGCCTGCACTGCAGCAGGACCGATCTGTTCAGGAAGGCATCACTTTTGTCTGAGGAAATGACGCTTGGGCCTGGTGCTTCCATCCAAGAGGAGGCTTCCTGGCACATGCGCGCTGCTGGGAACAGTTGTACCGAACCCAAGGGAATGAGACGTAGAGCTGAGCACCATTATCAGTACCCCTGGGTACTGACATGCTTCGGGGAGCAAGGGCTTACCCTAAACTGTATGAGGATTGAATCCTTACGGGGTGGGCTCTGTCGTTTCCTCCTGCTGTCTTGTCATATTGCTCTGAGGCCAACTCCCAACTCAAGTATTGTCATCATGTCACGTTAGGGTGAATAAGCATGAATAACTTGATGGTGCTGAGCATGTTCAAAACCTTCAGTTTTGTAAATGTTCCAAATGATGTCAAATATTTGTTGACAGATGTATGTAACCACTGATCTTATTGCAGTTCCTCATTCTGCTGAGCACGGAGGATGGGCACAGTTATTCCATCCTAACACTTGCAAGTCATTTTTGTTTTCTGAACAGGCATTAGACTGCATACATTAATATAAATAGGGAAAAACTCACAAAGTTGGTTGTTCAGTGCAACCACACATTCTCACACTGTATCCTTCAATTGAAAAGTTCTTAAATTGAAGCGTCATGCAAAATATGGATTTTTATATTGATTTAAGGAACTGTATCATTTCCTTTTTACTTTCTTTGCATACGTAACCTGTCACTTTTGCTGCCTTTGTTCACTTAACCAACGGTTCATTCCAGCAGTGTGTGGCAATACACAGGCAGTAGGAGAGGCTGCTCTGCGGGAGAGTGAGACTTTATTGCTTTATACTTCAAGGTTGTGGACCTGAGGTCAGAGCAGAGATATGTAATGCTGCTTCTATAGCTGTTGCCAAAAGCTGCCAACAGCTGCTCCAGCTACATCCCCACTATACTGTGTTTATGCTTTATGGGCTGTTTTCAGAAGCCATTGCTTACGTATATGTATTTATCTGTATGCATAGGTCTTATTAAAGTAAACCTACTAGCTCAAAGACTTTTTTATGCTTAAAGCTGTTACGAATTAGTACCAAATGTAGCCCATAAGGATTCTGTTCAGAACGTCCGGATGGATCAACTTGCAAAGGCAGAATTTAAGTGGAATATCCATCTATTTGTTAATATGTCAGAGGTGGTACAGCTCGTAGTTGCTCTTGGGTAAATAACTTATAAGAACGCATATCTGAGCAGGCATTTTGTATTTCACGGCAATTTTAACGTGTGATGTTCTGTTTTCTTTACAGGATTAGCTGGCACTGCTGCAGACCTAGAAAAAAGAAAGCTTATTTTTGGAAAAAATTTTATACCTCCAAAGAAGCCAAAAACATTCTTACAGCTAGTCTGGGAAGCGTTGCAGGATGTGACTCTTATCATCTTGGAAATTGCAGCCATCATATCTTTGGGACTTTCGTTTTATCAGCCGCCTGGAGAAGGGAATGAAGGTAAAACCCATTTGTGTCAGTTGAAGTAAAAGCAGCCCTATCTCTCAAATGAATTCCATCCCCGCCCTCCAGAAGGTCACTAGCAGGAAATTTCCATGTGGTTTGTGCCTGTTACCATTACATCTGGTACTGACATATTTCTTACGTGCTTGACATTTCTTTATGCAAATAGTGAAACCTTCTGACATGTGCTAAGCACATTAAAGAAAAAGCACCATAATCTTGTGAATCTGGAATAGTTTTGTTTCTGTTTTCACCTGTGTGCTTGTTTATCCGAGATGGTTGTTTACTGCATTATAGAGGAGAAATACTTAATTGTTTCTGTAACTGATGGATCCTGTCTGCATGAACATGGGCAAGTCATCAGATAGGTTATAACATACCAGTTGATTACCTGAATTTAGTCACATTCACTCATTTGAGTATTTTTAGTGGCATAGCTAAGGCTGGTGAGCCTGGCTCAAAAGGGAGTATTAGAGGCTAAATCATGTTGCTTATAACCTAGATACTGCAGAATCCTTCTGTGATATCTAGAACATTTAACACCATGCCCCCCCTCATCCCCCAGTTCCCCTCTTTCCCCTTTCTCCCCCTTCAGAAAGTTCTCTCTGATTCACATGCTTAACTTATTTGTTCCTCTACATAAATGCAAGATTTCCATTTCTGGCAACTGATACAGATTCCTTCTCCCCCCCAGCTCTCTCACAGACTTACAAAGCTGGCTAAAGCATGCTGTGTGAAATGACGTGCACAGCTTGGCAAATGCCGGAAGAATGTCTTCCTCTAAATATAGCCTTGAAATACTTTTTGCTTCAGTTTCCTTTGGCTGCTTTCCTTGAAGACCCTTCCTTCTTCCTTTTCCATTTACAAGTGCAATAAGCACGTAGCTATGCAGAGCTCTTGCATCTTATTTATGATTCTTTAATCCTTTCTATACAGTCAGGAATCTTGTATTGCTTTCTAACTGCATTTTGAATATGTGGCTATTGATTCACCAGGTATCTGATTTAGGCATGGAAAGAAAGGAGTAATTTGGCTTTTAACTGGAGAAAATGTTATTTATTGTTACTACCTCATATAATTGGACATAGTAGAATACCTTGGGGATGTTGATGAACATTAGAACTTTGCTTGCAAACCTTTTTCTTAGGCATAAGCGTGTGGACTGTCCTCTTATTTTTAATTTATTGGGTGGGAATGGAATTTGGGCACTTGGATTGTCGCAGGTTTTATTAAGAGGGGAGATGTGTCATCAGGCAATCTCGTTTGGGTTTAAAAATCACTATTCTTCTTACTTTAATGCTGCATTTAAAACATCTATTTTCCCATGGGAAGGTATGTCACATCTGAGATAGTCTGGAAAGCTCAGCAGCACAGCCTGGGAAAAAGCATTTGTGTTTTCCCACAGCACAGGATTTTATTCACTGGTCACCATTTTCCCTATGTTTTTAGAATCATTTTCCTGTTGCTATGTTTTACACAGGGAGAATAAATCAAATTACTGAATATCTTTTAATCCAACTTTTGGAACACATTGTCAAGGTCCTTTAAGTAAAGGATTGGTTATCCCCCAGTTCCATGCGTGCAAGCACCATTCTGTTGCCTCTCACCAGTGATGTGCATCCAGAGCATTTTCAGTTCAAGAACCACTAGCCCAGCCACCCCCAGAGTGGAGCCGGGCTGGCTGTCTTTGGAAATCAGGGTACTGCAGGGAAGGGGAGGGGAGTACCCATGGCTTCAGAGGTTGCATATATCTGTAATTCCTACTGTCCTGCAAATGTGAAGAGTCACTCGAATATGGCACGTGAGCACTGATGAGGATGTGACCAGTGCCCCACCTCGAAAGGTGGAGACAGAGTCTGTGAATTCGTCTGCCATCCTGGTGAGCTGGAAGCTGTCCATCTCCAACAGGCAGCATGCTGGCGGCGGAGCCCCAGAGCCCCGGTATTGTTACGGCCTCTCTCACAGTGATGTCTCATTGTCTCTCAGGCGTGTATGGATTCATTCTGAGAAGTTCCTGTGAGGAGTAAGCCTGTAACACTGGTTAATGCCACCAAGGACACAAGTATCACTTTGATGAATTTGAAGCCCAATACCACTTACAACATCAAAGTGAGGGCCCTCCCCAATAAAGGGGTTGGGCTGCTCAGCCCCAGCATTCAGTCCTGGACCATGCCTGTTGAGCAAGTGTTTGCTAAGAACTTCCCCATCAATGCCGTCATGAAAATGTGTTACTGAGCTGGAAATGCCTGACTGCTGTAAGTCTGCAGTGCCTTGTAAGGTTCTGTACTACAGCCAGAGCTGAGCAGTTGTACAGATGTGGGAGATTCTCTTTGTTTTTAAAATGAGCATATTACAAACCGCTGCCAAGGACACCTATAAGTTCATTGGTAGATGTCCTAAACATAGCAAGCCTGATAGATATTAAGCTTGATTTTGCTCTTGGTGAAGTGGGGTATAGTCATACTTCAAATTGAGTTGATGGTTTTGCATAACCGTCTGTAACCAATTATAAAATCAAATCAAATATAGTCTAATGTTGACTAAAATGCAGAGTTTTTATGAAGGAACAAAATACGTTCTTTTGCCTCTACTTCAGCCATTACATTGGACAATTTAAACTATTTCTTGAATTGAATGTGACCCTGGATTCTGACCAAACATGGGCCTATCTGGGGAGATGTAGTTCTCTGAGAGGGCAGCAGCTCTTGAGAAGTGTCTCCTCACCTATCTAAGCCTCATAGGCATTCCTCATTGCTCTAGGTTGCTCTGTCTCTGCACTGCTGTTGTATCAGAGTATGGAAATAAATGCCATGTAGTATCTACTATCCTTGCCACAGTCTGTATCACTGATCTCACCTCCCTGAAGTGAGATGGTAATATTGCCTACGGGAGGTAATAGGGAGTCCCTGCCCAGTGACTAGGTAAAGTATCAAACCCTCTTTTGGGAAGTGTGAAAACCTGTATTTTCCTTTTCTGACTTCCCAGAATGAAAATTATTTACTGAAATGTACATTTAGGTGCAAGTTTTATTTCTTTCATGAGAAGAGTATATTTTCTTCTGCAAATACAGCCCACTGTTGGGAAGGGGAGCTGGCACTTCCTGCTCACTGTCTACTCTTGAGTGTGCTCCATTCTTGCATAGCCCACTTTAAAGTGTTCTCTGGTAGTTTCTGGCTGAGTTTGGTGGTTGTGCTGTCCAGCCCTGCACGGACCCTTGTGATGAGCAGGGCGCAGGGGAGCTGGTCCTGGGGCTCAGGTCTCCCCTGCAGCCCTTCACTGAAGCTCCATGGGCTGAGGAGTCAATGGGAAGCTTTGCTGAACAGAATTACTCTTCCTACACGATGCATTCTTAGCTTTGTTCTTTCCTTTCTCTCTCTTCATCCCCTTCCTCCCCCCGGTCCCTAAAAGTTGTGGGTGTTTGATTTTACTGGTAGATGGCAATGTGAAACATAAACCTTGTGACAATCAAGTTAGTCTATAGCTCAACAAAAGTCTCCTTTGTGTAATAGGACACTACTTTCTGGTGCATGGTTGTTTTACAACATGGAGGCAGCCTCCTCTTTCAAATTCTATTGTATTTCTTTTGTTTTTCCAAATGAAATGCATTTTAATTTTGAAGATGAGTCAGTGAGACTCTTCTCCTGTCCACACTGATTTACTCTCTGCAGATGGACCTCATATTGCATGGGGTAACTGTGTAAATTCTTTTATCCTGGCTAAAAGTGCATATGATCATTTATGCTTTTTTGATGTCCTTGACATCTGTGACTTGGGAAGGATGATGAACAGAGCATGGGCCTTTCTGTTGGAGCCCAAATGATGTGAAAGTTGATGTTTCCACAGAAATACCTTTGTCAATGGCAAAGCATTAGCATTAGCCAGATGCTTTTTCCTCCTTCTGTGAAGAAAGTCTGTGGTTTATCTCCAGGAGCAGCTTGAATAAGAAGTCTGGTCAGGGAGATGTAACTGAAGCCATTAAAAATGGTAAGTCTTAGGGAGGTGTCAGACAAAGGGTTTGGACAGGCTGGAGTCCACAAAGAGAGGGTATCTTCTATTTTCTGTTACTGTGAAGTACACAGAGACGCGCATCCAGAAAATACCGGTGTCCATGGATTGCTTCAGGAACCTTGTTGAAGGGTGAAGCCCAATGTATGTATGTTAATGCATTTTGCTGTATAAGGCAGTTATAAGCTCAAAAGTTATTTTTCTGTATGTATTTCTAGATTGGCTTCGTTTCCCTTTTTAAGATATGAATGTTGATACATTGCCAAATTTAAGTCCATTGACTGTAACATAATTGCATTTCCAAACATCTACAACACCGTTTGGTATTATCTTGGGAAAAGTAAGTAGGTAATAGGACAAGGGGGGTGGTTTTAACCTGACAGGGGAGATTGGCATTAGGCAGGTCTTCCCTGTGAGGGTGCTGAGGCTGTGGCTGCCCCATCCTTGGCAGTGCTCAAGGCCAGGCTGGATGGCGCTTGGAGCAAGCTGCTCTAGTAGAAGGTGTCCCTGCCCGTGACAAGGGGGCTGGAACTTGGTGAGCTTTAAGGTCCCTCCCAACCCAAACCAGGCTGGGATTATTACCTACTGAACTGCATTCAGTTTAGACTATTGGAAACAGTTGGTATTTCTGAGGTTTTGAAATATCAGTCTTAACTAGAAGGGGTAATAATCTGTTGTTGACAGTATAGGAAGTTTTCGTGCTGCTCCAATTCTCCATTTAAAATCTTGGTGAATCTTGGTTTAATTCTCTATTGCAATCTCAGAATCCCATCTACAGGAATTAGTGGATGACAGTGGAGCTTTGTTTCCTTGCTTCTCCAGGAGCCACTTCACTTCCTGCACCTGCTACTACTTAAAGGAGAAAAACGACTGCTGCTGCTGAACCCATGACATTATTTCTTAGCAGGAGTGAGTTTCAGGAATGTTGTTCTTAGCAGCTATGCTGAAGTTGGTTTTGTGATCTGCTTAGCATTCCCTTTATCATCTGACAGGCCATTAAGAACAATTGAGAACTTCTGCATAAATTATTGTCAGCCCTGTGGCAATGACTGATCCTCACAGCTCCTTCTGCTGCCCTTTCAGCAAAGTGCAAAACTGCTGCTGCTTCCAGCAACTGTGCTTGGAGAGACAGTCCCTGGTGCAGATGCGTTGATCACAGGCGGGTGCCACTTCAATTCAGAAAGACTGTTCCTCACAACAAAATCCTTCTGTCCTGGGTTAATGGGTTCCCTGAGCAAACCGAGCAGTAAGCCTATGAAACGGAAAGAGGATTTAATGAGTGTCTGGGATCCTGCCTTCACTTTTTTATGTAGTTAGTCTAGGACTAAATTTGAAAGCTGTGTATCAGTGAATGGTGAAATCATTATTGTATGCAGCTTGTAAAGAAATATCAAGCATCCTGTTTTAGAAATAGAGCTGCTTCATGAGATGAAGTAGGTGAACTTGGGGTCTCAAATCTTTGCATCGCTTGAGGAAACGAAGCGTCCTTTGGGAAAGAGAGCTCAGAAACCCACTGAGGGAGTGGGAAATGGCAGTTCTGCTCTCAGTCATTCCCTGATCTTGGTCTCTTTTTAGCTGTAGAGGTGCAGGAATCTCCCACCTGATTTTTGGCGTGTTTTTTTGTTCATTTTGGTTTTGCTTTGGGATTATTTTTTTGAGTCTCTCTCCCCTTGGATCTCTGCTGGAGCAGTCTGTTCTTGTGGGAATGACTTAACTGGGACTTGTGCTGCTGCTGTCCCTCTCTGAAGCCGCTTTTACTGAGTCTGCCCCGCAGTTCAGAGCACATCAGCCCCATCACCCAGGTTTGGTGCAGCCCTTGGTCAGCTGGTTAAAATATCTTCAGGCTTCTGCTAACACCCCCACTAGCAGTTTCTGAGCCTTTTGGGTCCTCTCCCTTGTTACTATCTTCAGGCCTCACATCACATGTGGCTCTTATCACCCACTTGCAAAACCCACTCCTGTCAACATGTGACAGTCAGTTATTATTTCCATGGATGTAACAAACCTGTCAGCTTTTCTTCTTGAATTCTATTTCCTTCTGTGGATTATGAAGGGGGAAAAAGGAGCCTGAGGTAGAACGCTATGACATCCCAGTGTTCAGCGTGAAGCTGCAAGCATATCTGTTTTCAAGGGGCAATTCTTTACAGCTTATGGGGGGAAAACAGGGAGAAGTGTGTGGTTGAGGTAGCTTCTGTTGAAATTCTCAAGGCAAAACTCTGCCTTGAAATTAAAGTTAAATGATGGGTTACACTGCTTAATATCCTGTTCACTGGAGGTTTGGCTGGGTCAGCCATCCTTGTACTCATGCAACAAGTTAATGAAGACATGGAAACCGGGCATGGTCCCTGAAATTTGGTCCTCTGAAGCCACTTCTATTAAGCTTTTGGTGGCATTGATCGGCTGCTGCTGCTTGGGGCTGGGCCTGGGGTGCCTGCTGACCTCTCATCCTTTAGGTCCCTTACAAGAGACAGTATTTCTGGGGCTCACAACTCAGTTGTTTCCTTATCATTCCCATAATGTGTCTTGTCACTTGGTCAGTGGGATTTGAATCAGAAAGGGTGTCTGTGTAACTGGAGAGAACATACAGCTGATCCACAGCTCCTGTGAGGATAGATGCTCATCTTGTCTCTGTACTAAGCTTTCCTGAGGGGAGGTAGCACTCGCTTGTACTCATGGTGCATGCAGGTGTTCAGTGCATATTCTAGCAAATCTTGCGCTCCTTACGTGTGAACCTGAACAGTACATGTGTAAAGATTGAGTGGACAGCAAGTCACAGTCAGACATGGAAATGCCAGATCTGAAATGCTTACTAGTGTCACATTCGCCAGGTAGCTGTAAAGGTCCTCAACACAGGAGCAAAGTCATCCATGTGCTGGGTAGATAAAAGAATCAATCTGAGGGGAAAAATCTACAAACAACTTATCCCCTACCTTGTGCTAATCCACTGCTTGGAATCTGAAATGCTGTGCTATCTCTCTGTGAAGATACCCTCCAAATACATCTCTTGACATTGCATCGCATTGGGCAAGTGTGTAGGAATAAGTCTCAGTGGGAAAGGTTTGACCAGTCATTAGGTATCTGTGGAAGGAAATGATGGAAGAATTCTCTCTGTCAGTGCAGTTCTCCACAGGTTCCTGACCCTCAATGCAGATTGTGCTGGAGCAGGAAGAGCTGCAGTAGGCTGTCTGCTGGGTTTTGGCTAGACTCAAGTACAGTGTCTGTTCTAAAGATACACTGTCTGTCCCAATTCCCCAGCACTTAGTATAGATATTATGGAATCTCTTGGGTTAAAAAAAAAAGAGTAATGTAATGTAATTACATTTAATAATTAATTACATGTAATTAAGACATTACTCCTTCAACACATTTCAAAGTTTTGTGGTCACAGGCACTGTCTTTTTGTGGTTCCAGTTCTTAGCTTTCTCCAGATCAGACTGGGGTTTTATTGCTTCTCACATGATGTCTAGGCTACTAAAGGGCATCTTACCATAACAGCGTACAGCAGCCGTTCAAACATCCTGCTGCATCCAGGGGGAAATAAGGAATGTCACCTTTCCAACATAGCTTTAAGGTCATGGTAAGAACTTTGCTTATTGTTTGGTATTTGCATTTGTGACCAGCTGGAGTTCCTAATCCAGATTTTAACCTTCTCCAGAAATTCGCTGTTTGGGCTTTATTTTATTTTTTCCTAGGGGAATTCCTACCCCTCCCTTGCTTGTATTTGCAATTCAGCCAGAATTCTGTACCGGTGTATTATTATCTTCAGGCTTTTTCTTCTGCTCTTGTGTGTCTTTCTCTGCATATAGAGAAATCTTCCCTCTGTTTGAGCATGCAGCTAGAAACCTGAGCTGGCCGTGCTGAGTCAGCAGCCACCGGCCGCCATCACAGCCTGGCAAGATGCATGTTGAGAATAAGGGATGCAATTCAGCAGTGCATTGGTGTTCAGGAGGGAGTACCTCCTTCCTCTTCAGGGAGAAAGCAGCACAGCGTTTCCTGGTTTCCACAGGAGGGTGAATGCTGGAGCAGTCTCTGTAGTTCAGGCAGGGTGGTACAGGAGGGAAAAAGACCCTTTCTGCATTGCCATGCATGCTGGGCACCTTGACATTAGATTAGATAAAGTTCTTCTCTTGTTCTTGGTGTTTAATCTATGATTTTCATCCCTTCTCTTTCTTCGTTGTTGTGACACAGATATGTTCACTGTAGTGTTCTCAGGTGGAGTGTCTCATTCCTGCAGTATCAAATCATCCTTGCTCTCACAGAAATGTGTTTTCTTTTCTAGCCTTCTTGCCCAGATCTTAAAATTCTTACATTCCTTTTCCAAGACATGTGGGAGATTGATCTGTTTTTCTCTGGGGATTCTGGAAATCTTACATTCTTCTGACGAAATGAGCTTATTCTGAACTTGTAAAAACAGACAAGATTCCCTGCTGAGGAAACCTGAAAATAGGCCCTTGTGTACGCAAACATATATTGGCACAGGAGAAACACACAGGTGTCAGTTGGGCAGGAGGCGAGCGCTGGGTATAAAACAAATAGCAGGATTAGCTCTGCGGGAGCACGACCCACTCATCTGGTGTTGGAAGTGGTATGCAGTAAATTAAAGAGTACAGTCAGTTCCTGCCAAATGGAAACAGACTGGGGTTATTGTTTTTATCTTTATTAGCACTGATCATTTGTGTGACCTCAGCACTAGAAATAAGCACTCGCAAATCTGTACATGAATCAAGATTTCATCTGAGCAAGAAACACTCATGTGTTTCTCAAATGACCCTGGGGGATAAGCTGTTGTTTCCAAACACAGAAAGTGAAAGCCTGAGGTATTGAGGAGCTTTAACCCAATTTCATTAAACCTAGTTAAAAGTAACCTTAGATAAATAACCACGTGAAAATCTTGAGCCATCCTCTGAGGGATTCAGTTCATTTGCTTCCCGGTGAGGTGCGGTGGGTAGAAGTGAAATAAACCAAATACTGTACTGCAGCGTTTATCTATTCTTGTCTTTTCCATCAGGAATTTCATCCTACATTCTCCTTAGCATTTTAATTCAGTAGGGCTGCACCCAGGCTTGACGAAGCACATGAATTTTTGTGTTCTTTGCTAAACTTTTGCATCCCCAGAGTCTTGCCAGGCCAGTTCGAGATCCCAGGACACAAGGATCTCCACAGAGAAATGTTGCACGTCTCCCTGTCTCTGAAAACCTGTGTGCCCTGGGTTTCATTAGTATGCACTGATATGTCTGAGTAATGAGTGAAGGAATAAGAAATGTCAGAAGTGAGTCAGCTGAGCAAAGTTACTTCTCTGTTCTTTGTGGCAGTTTTAGATCTTAATAGATTTTTATGAGCATTTTACATGTGGTAACATAGATTGCATGAAAAAATCCAGTTTGTAAGGCTAGCATTAATGTTACTTTAGAGTTCTCCTAAAATCATAGCAGTACATAGAAATAAACAACTGTAAGTCTTTTGCCAGCTCTTCCGGCTACAAAGCCAACATTATGATGAAAAACTGATTCCACAACCTCTGTGTCTGCAATTGGTACTGTAAAAATGTCATCATGTAACAGTTGTGGTACGTTGGAAATCCATTGTCTCTTTATGGCATTTGCATAACACAAAAGGTATTTCAGAAAACGTGAAGCCCTTTTTAAAATAAAAGGAGCTCCATTTCAGTACTTTGCAGTGATTTCAATCTTAACTTCCACCCTCCTCACAAACCTTGTCAGTGAGACGGCAAACCAGCCCTGCATCCCTGGAACTTCAGAATGTTCCAGAAGTCTGCTGCAGTTGCTGAAAGCAATCATTAGCAAACGTCTTCACAAGAGGTCCAGGGAACAGCTTGTCTTTTGGTCCTCACTGTAAGGTAAACTCAGCATCCCTTGGCATGGCCGGGGAATCCAGCCGTGGGTCCTGAGCCCATCGCTGGCACAATCTGAAGGCTGTAAGCGCTGGCTGGAGTTTGGCAGGACTGCCAACCATGTGTCCAGTACAACATAATGTGATACCATGCCATGTACTTCCTCAGAGGTTTTAGTTCTGACTTGACTTCATTTTAGCCTTTAATTAGAACAGATTTGGAACCCCCCTCCCCTCATTTGTTTCAGACTTTGCTTTGTATTGTACAAACCTGAAGTATGTTATTCTGTAAGTCTCTAGAGTGTGTTACATAGCATTCTCCAGGCATCAGTGGAAACCCAGGTTGTAAGTAAGAGGGTGTAAAGTCTATGCAGCCTTACCAACCAATGTGTCCTACTAGGGATCCTTCCTCATCTTTGCTGCTAAACAGGCAGCACTGTTTGTTTGGCTGTTGCTGCACAGGAGGTTTTATTGTTCTGTCCAAGGAGCATAACTCACAAAAGGGGTTGAGACAATGGAAATGCAGCTGTTAGAAAATAGCATTTTCTATAAAATAATCTCAAAGTATTCATTGATTTCAGAGCTTTGAAAGCAGAGCTTCTGAAGAGTCTTGTTGTACACACTGAAATACTTCCATCATCCTTCATAAAGATTAAACCATGAGGTTTGCAAAGGATATTTTAAACTGGCTGGCAGTACAAGGCATGAAGCAGTTGACATCCTGGAAAACAGGACTAAGAACAGGAGAAACAGAAGTATTTGTCTTCTTGAAAACAGCTTGTTCCACCAAAGTCACACGATTTACTGTCTTTCCTTCGAAAGCTGGGATGAGGTGAAGCAGCATATGGCTTCTAGTGGTGTTAGTCCAATCTGTTTGGTTAAATGAATTTAGTTCCTTTAAGAATTTGCTTAAGCAAGTACCTTACTTTTTAATTCCTGCCCTAAACTGTACTTCAGTGCAAGTTTGAAATATCCAGGAGCAGAGAATGGAACAGGTTGGAGTGTCCAGCTAGTATAGTACATGTGTCCTAGCTTGCACGTGAATTACCTCGCTGTCTTCCTGTGTAAGGCTGCTTTTCTAAAGACATATTTGTGCACATATGAATCGTCATTACCTGAACGCTCTATTCAGGTTCTCAGACATTTTTGTTTTTCTTGTTGCTTTCAAGGTGCAGGAGATGGGGCAGGTTTAGGTTTGGGACTGCAATACCTGACAAACTCTGGGTGCCCTGGGTGGTGTGCGGCCATGGAGAGAGCCTGGTGCAAGGATGGTTCGGTGGCTCCAGGTGGAGCCTGGCTGTCGATGTTTGGCTGTCACTGACAACCCCATCAGGACACAACCTGAGCCTACAGAGCCTCTCTAGGGGTTTGTACCCCAGTGCTCCAGGTGCTGTTGTTGAGGATAGCGCAGCAGCTCAGGCAGAGGCACAGCCACCTCCATCTGTGCACGCTGAGGGCCGTGCAGGGGATTGACAGACCTGGCTTTACTGGCACGCTTCTGCTGCCTGGGTCTGTGGTCTGGGGAGGCTGCAGCATTCAGGCTGGCTCAAGGGGTGGAGGTGCTGTGCGGCCTGCAGGCAGGACGTTGGGGAGGTGCTGTGGGGGTCATCTGGGCATCATCCCCAGCACCCAGTGGAGCAGGAGGACTGGGTCTGGAACAGACAGAACAAGTCTTGCTGTCCTGTTTTCATCTTACGCAGGCAGCAAAGCTCTGTTTTACTTTAAGCTCCCAGCCCTTCCTGTATTAGGGGTGTAGCATTGAAGCAAGGACTGGGTATATAAAACAGAGTGCTTCAATTTCTGTTCTTCCCTGGTCTGGCTAATCCCCAGCCTGGTGACAGCATCCCAAGGCAAGCAAGAAGAGGCAGGATATGAGAAAACCTACTCGAAGGGTTCTCGGAGGTCAGTTAGTCTGTCCCCATACCCAAAAGCATTATCAACAGTACTTAAGCCACTCTTGACAGAAATGTATGATGCTTGCTTTTAAAAGGTTCCAGTGATGGGAATTCTGTGCCTCTCTGAGATAATCTGTCCAAGTGTCCACACAGTGAGTTGCTCCTGGTGTATAACCCAGCTGTCTCCTGTAGGAATTGAAACACATCACCACCTAGATCGGTTTTCCACGGCTGTGAAGACCAATTTGTCATAATATTTCCAGCTGCTTTTTGTCTACTTGAAGACAACTTATTATAAATACCAGTGTGTCACTATTCCTGGGAGCTTACCCTGCTTTTTCAATAGGAATTTGAAATCTGAATATCAGTACTGCAGAGGGATACGAGTACTGTGCTCAGTTTGGCAAAGGGAACCAAAATATTACCTTAAAATGATTTACCTGCTATTGAAAATTAAAACCCATTAGAATTCCCCCAAACCAATGAAAACCCCAAAGCTCTGAGAACATCTTTCTTGTCAATAGTTGGCATTCACATCTTATGAAATAAACCAGTGTGAAATACAGGAATAATGTTTCTTAATTTCAATTAAAAAACCAAATCAGTTCTAATTTAGTAGCTTTAAAATCTCAAATGTTTTTCACCATTGCACAATCTGTTCATGATGTGACATGTTTGAGTTCCTGGTACGTTTGGATGAGGCGATAGGATTGCTTTGCAGTTTTAAAGGAGGGTGCTCTTCACCAGCTGCTCTGTGTGAGGTCAGACCAGCTATGAGAGAGCCCAAGGTCTGCATGTGGTTGTGGCTCACATCTGGTGGTGGGTTTGGATTAGAATGGAAAGTTTTTATCTGGATAAAACTGTTTCAGTACAGCTGACTGATAGGATGAGAGAGTTGGGACTGTTCAGCCTGGAGAAGAGAAGGCTGCGTGGAGACCTCACAGCAGCCTTCCAGTATCTGAAGAGGGCCTATAGGGATGGTGGGGAGGGACTCTTCATGAGGGACTGCAGGGATAGAACAAGGGGTAACGGGTTCAAACTTAAACAGGGGAAGTTTAGATTGGATATGAGGAAGAAATTCTTTACTGTAAGGGT
>JASSUY010050481.1:0-21036 GCA_032466535.1 Forpus xanthops | reverse complement strand
GTAAAGAATTTCTTCCTCAGATCCAATCTAAACTTCCCCTGTTTAAGTTTGAACCTGTTACCCTTTGTCCTCTCACTGCAGTTCCTAATGAAGAGTCCCTCTGCATCATCCCTATAGGACCCCTTCAGATACTGGAAGGCTGCCCTGAGGTCTCCATGCAGCCTTCTTCAGACTTTTTACATCTGTACTTGTAAAAAGTAGTAGATAGATGAAAAAAAAAAAAACAAACAAGAAATCACACCTAGTTTTCTGTTTGGGAACATGAATTGGCTCCTTCCTCAAGCTGCAGAAAAGCCAGTAAGTACCTACATGTATTATTTTAGCAACTGCCTTATTCTTTGTGTTACATGACAGACAGCTTTCAGATGAGTGCAAATGGTGGAATTTTCCTTTCTAGCCCAGCCATGCCAAATGTTTACGGGGTTTACATGCCTACACTTGAAGTTTTACTTATGAACTGTAGTCACTGTGCTTCGTCGAAAGGAGCTCAGTACAAGTACATGGTTTATGGTCAGCAGTGTTTGGGTAAGACATTTGCATAATTTTCTCAAGAGGCAATGACTCCACGCTGTCTGCTGACGTAGCTTTAAGAAAACACTAGATAGTTTTCCAAATTGTAATACCTCTGTCTGAATATGAACCTTGATGGCCGTGTTTGAAACAGGGAGTTATTATATATGATAAGTTATTTTCTCTTCAGCCTCTGAAGTCTGGCTGATATAGTGTATATAAGGAGTCTGAGGAGGTATGATTTCTTAAAAACTCTTCCAAACCTAGAACAGAAGCAGTGCAACATAGAATGATCAATAATCTCTGCTTCATATTTCAATGAACACTGTCTTCTGATAACCTTTGACATAACAAGAACAAGAGACATTTTATTCTGTGGATTGAGCCTATATCCTTAAGCTATTAATTGGTTCTAATTTGGCCTTATTAGGATACTTCCTTGTATTTTGAGGATAATAGAGTGCCTTTAAGCTGCCTGAAGAGAACTTGATACATATTATTCTTCCTCAATGCAGCAGTTGATACCCTTAGCGTAGACTGTTTAAGAAATTGTCAACTCTTTTGAACTCCTCTTTTTTCTACATTATTTTCCAGGGAAAATGTAACATACGTTATGAAAGTACTGAAATATATTCCTTAGATCACCATCTTTGTTTTCCTTTCCTCTTTTCCTAAGAAGCATGAACCTTTGTTATTATTGTTTAGTCTTACTGAAATTGCTAATTCATGCTCACCATTTAATGGTTGATTATAGCAAAGTGTGGGAGAACATCCTATTATTTGCTTACTACACTTTCTGGAATAAAAACCACATCCTAAAAACTCGCCTAAATTTGTCCTGCTTTGAGAGGCATCTGAGAAGCCTCCTGTCAGCTTTGTGCCACAGCCAATTTGCAAAAAGCATAGTCTTGTTGATGCTCTGGATTTGGCGATTTATAAAGGGACACCCAGTTTCAGAGCACTGTTGCCCCTGCATATCATTACTATAAGAATTTCAGCAAGTCTCTTTCTCTTCCTTGCCTGATACAAAGTGCAAAGAGGACACAATTAACAGCAGTTTTTTTTTCACTAAATAGGCACTGTTTTATTGAGTACTTTTTGCAGCTTTTCCAGTTTTTTTAACATACATTTCAGGTCTGCCTCTATTTCCCCCTCCTTTTCACAAGTCTGTTAATCAGCACTTTTAAAATGTCCATTTCAGGGTTACCCCCAAGTCCTCATTTGGGTGTGGAGATCAAAGGGCTTGAAGAAAGAGCACAATTTATACTCAGAACAGTCCTGGCCCTTTTCACATGTTGTACTTTGTACTGTAAAGTACTACCGTGGAAAAGCCCCATTTCATTCATCACCCAAACTCATGACTTCCCCTAAAACACAGCTCTTCTCTTTGTCAAACTTTGCAGTCAGTTTGTGTATTAAAATGGTTTTTTGCCCACCCCTCCATCATCTATTGCAAAGCTAGAGCAGAACTTCAGTTCTTAGATAGTTAAATTTTTTACACTAAGCTTATTTCCAGCTTTTATGGCTCAGTCTTACCCAGTTGTCCTTGTACCAGTAATGTCTTTACAGGTTAAGCAGGTTTTCTTTCTTCCTGGTGTATATCCCCATAATTTATTGATGTGCAATAGTCAGTCTATAAAAATAGCATAACCGAATAGTAGAGTAAAGCAATTAAACTGGTGTATTTTACAGAAGGAGAAAAGAAAATTTCCACACGATGCCCTACCCCATAAATATATTCCCAAAGGTAAGATTGTAAGCAAATGTCAGCACTTGGAACCCTTACTTTCAAAGTGTATTTGCTAACCAAAAGTGCGTTAGAGAGAGGGACACAACAGATGAGAGCAGTATTCAGTGCAAAGCCAGACTTTTCAGCAACACAGTAATAAAGTTAAAATGTTTGCCAAAAAAAATCCACAAACCAAAAAACAACCCAACAGAAAACAAAATAAGCCCAACACACAACCCTCTTAAAAACCCCTTCTGGAAAGTCAGTTCAGTTCCAATTAATTCTGTTAGTGCTGATAAATAGTGATTTCATGTCACTGTTTATTTACTGTCACTGAGATTTTATCTTGGAGCAAAATATGCAAACAAATAATCAACTCCAACAGTTTTGGAATTAAATACAAGACTAGTATTAAAATCCTAATTCTCGTTGATGCCGACTACAGTACAGCCAGAAACTTAAGATTGAATCACGAGCCATCTGTACTGTTATAAACACCCTTGGTGTATGCAGAAACCCAGTCACAAAAGAATACTCCTCGTTCAGCTCTGATTTTTGTTAGAAAAACACATTTATTCATCCCACTTATTTTATATTGTTCTAATTATCCCAACAATGTGAACATTCAGAAAAGATGTTCTTGACCATGAAGAAAACTGTGATGAATTATTAAAGTAAAAAATTGTCTTTTCAGAGTCTCCTTTTTGAGAGCTTCCTTCCTGCCAAGAAGTTGATATCATATGTGACATTGGCAGCTTCAGAATATTGTACACCAGCCATGACAAACAATTTCTGCCCGAGTTTATGAATAAATATTAATAGCATGTAATTAATTACTAAATCTCCAGATTATCAAAAAAAATTAGCAAGTCCTCATAGCAATCTCTCCTGAGGCTGTGGGGACCACTGAGTGAGCCTGAGCTGCTCAGGGGACTTGGAGCATGGGCTATAGAGAGTCCCTCCAGAAACACAGCAAAAGCTGTGGCTGATCTGGCAGTGCAGGCTCATGAATCAGCCCCGACTCATGTCCCTTTGCTTGATCCCACTGTTGAGAAAAGTGAGATTTTTGTTTTGCTCTTCAATTCAACCATTTGACGAAGCTTTGCTGGCTATGAGCTGCAGGGCATGGGCAGTGTGAGGCTGTGAAGGTGATGGAGACAAAAGGAGGCCATGGACCACACTGTGCCAGTCAGCCAGTTTGCAACAGCTCTGGCACTGATATGAGCACCCTGGCATGCACTAGAACTTTAGGGAGTTGGAGGAGCCCATGGGACCCCCAGGGACGGAAACAGCTTTGGATGCTGCTGAGTGGGACATACATGCACCTGTACAGGACTGCAGCATCAGGTCACCCATGCCAAGGCAGGGACACCCCTGAGGGGCTGCTGTCAGCACAACAGAGCTCTACAGGAAGTAGCCATAGCTGTGTTTCTCTCTGGCAAGGGACTTTCTGTTCCCACAGCTCTACAGATGCTGTACCAGTGACACTGGTGTGCATATTCCCCTGTCCTGGTTTCAGCTGGAATAGAGTTAATTTTCTTCCTATTAGCTGGTGCAGTGCTGTGTTTTGCATTTAGTCTGAGAATAATGCTGATAACACACTGATGTTTCAGTTGTTGCTAAGTAGTGTTTACCCTGATCAAGGACCTTTCATTCTTTCATGCTCTTCCAGTGGGGAGGGGCACAAGAAGCCAGGAGGGAGAAGAGACAGGACACCTGACCAGAACTAGCCAAAGGGATATTCCATACCATAAAATGACAGGCTTAGTATGCAAACTGGGGGGAGTTGGCTGGGACCCACCAATTGCTGCTCAGGGAATGGCTGGGCATTGGTCAATAGGTGGTGAATGTTGTTCATCTCTTGTGTTTTTTATTCTTCATTTTTCCTATTATTATTATTGTTATTATTATTATTGACTTTATTTCAGTTAATAAACTGTGCTTATCTTAAACTGTATTTTTTATCTTATTCTTTTCCCCATCCAAGTGGGCATGGGAGGGAGGGAGCAGAGGAAGGAAGGGAGCAGAGGAAGGAAGGGAGTAGTGGCTGTGATGTACTCAGTTGCCTTCTGGGGTTAAACCATGTCACCCCTACAACCAGCAGCATAGCAGTTGTGGTAACTCACTAGTTGAGGATCACCTCTTTCCAGTTTCCACTGGCCTGGTGTTGTGTATGCTGACGGGGGAACTAGCCATGGCACAAAGGTTGAGTTGCTTGCTTCAAGGAAAAGGACTGTTTAGGTCAGAAACACTGCCTTTGGAGCAAGCAAATCAAATCACAACATGTCAGTGCATATGCCCATGAGCTTTGCTGAGGATTTAATTTTTTGCAGTGCGTTAAAAAATACAGGTCAGACTCACAGAATTGGCTTCTAAAATTCTGGTGGATATAAGATAGTTATTGTGATCTATTACCTCTTCCTGAGGGAGTTATAAATTTTGAGATGGGATATAAATTGCAACTTAAAGATGAAAGCTGCCTGAGATATTTGCAGTCTGCACACAATGCTCTACTATAAGCCAGAAAAGAGTGGTGTGGGTGTTTAGTTTCTGCATAAGGAAAACCCAACCAAAAGTCATCTGTATTTGAAGGTGAATTTGGAGTTTATAGAAGGTTCTGCAAAGTAGTAGGACTGAAATCTTTGACTTGACCTCAGTAGTTTACAGCAGGTAAAAAGTATTTTATTCTCTCTTCAGTGACAAGCTTCCTCCTATTCTAAATGGTACAACGTAGTGCTCCTGTTTTACTGCAGCTGACCTATTAGTTCTGCAAATTGGTTTATAGGCAATCCCTTGAGATGAATTCATCCACCAGCCAAAGAATCACCAAGTTTTATGGTCTTCCATTTACCTTATGCCAGTTGGCTGGATTTTGAACACATACAGGAAGGAAAAGGTAGCAAAGAGGGTAAGAAAAGACACAGTACTTCCCTGTGGAATCTACAGAGAAAAAGTTTTTTACCACCTGTGATTTTTAACCCTATTTTTTTTTCTACTCGTCAGCACATGACTTGCCTTCTCATGCCAAAATATAAGAGAAAGTAGTGAAGAGTGCTGCAATTGCAAAATCAGTCTCAGTAAAAATAAGAAAATGTGGCTTTTGATCGTGTTTCAAATCTGCATTTGACAACAGCAATTGCAGACAATTCCACAAAGCAAAGAAAATATAAACTGTTGGGAATCTCCTGCCATTACTTGAGGAATTATGCCCGGCATTGCAGTTGTTTTATTAACCTTGACAGGTAGTGAAAAGGGATTTTGTTGTAAAAAATATACATTTATAATAAGAATTATTGTTTCTGAGGTCAAGTATGGTTACAGCTGCTGCTTGAAAATGTGTAATACTGAACTGCTTGAATCAAGAACTGTAGGGCAAGTAAATGTCACATCTGTGGAAAATATTGTTAAACATCATTATGGCAGCTGAAAAAGAAAAATCTCTGGAGTCATGTGTAAAAAGTAGATCAGATACTGCTTTGTAAATAATGAATCTGTTATCAGGTCAGTTATTGAACAGGAACTGGGAAGAGGTAAGTAAAAAGAAGGAGGTAAGTAAAAGTAAAATGGATCTAGAGGAACACAATCATATCCTGTCTCTATTTCAGATTTGGTTTTACCACTTTATATAATCTGATGGGTTATTTGACAAGCTTTATGAATGATCTGAGTCATTATGTTTCATGTGAAATCACTAGAGGGATGAATGCCCCACTAGAATATGGCGTTGAAATCAGAACATCTTTCATAGGCCAGAATGAATAATTTTAATGTCACCTGCAGTACAACATAAAGCTTCAGTTTTCTTACCTCCCTCATCCCTTTGCTCCATGTCACCACTTGGATCTCACTGAATGATTAAACCATACCCATTTATCTTGGCATTAAGTTTCCAGGAAACAAACAAGTCCCTTAGTTCATTAGCCTGTTTCAGTAGTTAATTGCACTTCTGGTTAAAAATGAAGATCTGAATCTATGTATTTGAAGTGTGTTTTAGATTATATTCTTCCACATTTAAATAAGCCCAGCTGTGCTTATCATCACTTTGAGCTAACTTAGTTGAATGAACATTAAGCCAAACAGATGCTTGTCCTTAAAGACAATGGCTTCCATGTCCAGGTCAGGCTCTAATATCTGAGTGATGGATGAGGAGCTGCTAAAATAGTTAATGAATACATTATGTTGACATGACCGTTGGGATGACTGTTGCGCTGTTTGTTTAGTTAAACACTGGGCTGTAAGAAAAGCAAACAAGGGGAGAAAACCAGTCAGAGATAAGCCAAATCTCGGTAAACATTTAAAGACATTTACACAACCAAGACAGAACCAGGACTTGACCTCCCACTTAGCTCCTTCTAAGGAAGGAAAGCACAGAAACTGAAAGGTTTGGGCTCAAAGAGTATCTCGCTTAATCTGCAGAACTGATAAGTCTTGAGGAAGGGGAAGAACCAGTCCATGACACAAGCATCTGCTCCAGTCTGTTGTTTTAAAGCCCACTTTATACTTTGCATAGAAAAAGAAGCCAATGAGGATCAAAGAAGAGAGACTGTATCAGGTCACTGAACAATGGCCTAAAGCCAAAAGCATAGGGGAGAAGATAATGTTAAAAAGGATCATGAAATGACAATTGCTTTGAGAAGACTCCCAACTGACAATGGTTTGTGGCACAGAGACTTCCTGAAGTAGAAACAATTCTGTGTGTTTAAATCTCTCCCCCACCCCAGATATTTATTTCCAATGTATTTGTCAGTGTTTTCTTAAGCATATATACACTTTTAGCTGTCTATCCTGTGTCAAGGAATTTTGTGACTTAACTATTATGTGTAAAAACTCTTTTTATTTGTTTTGAATGTCCCACTTGCTGGATTTGTTTGAATGCCCTTCACACTTGCACAGGAAAAAGCTGTGAAAAATATGTTTCAACATCTATTGACAGCCACTTCAAATACTAAAACCAACTTCAGACGAGTTTCTGTCCTGAGGGCCTCCAGGCACTATATAGGTAGCAGCCAAAAGACAGAGCTGCGGGTTTTGTATCAAGTGAGACCTGCTGATTAAACTTAACTGATATATAAAGTAAATGTAATATTGACCTACTCATCACTGAATTGCAAGCTCCTTTTCCAGGAGCAGTAGAGACCTGAGGCCTGGTAAATGAAGAGATACCTGCTGAGACATCCTCAAGAGACAGAGGCTTTCAGATCCATTTTGAGAGCTATTCTTTAAGAAGTATTTGGAGAAAGCTGAAAATGAGTTAATGAACCTCATAATATCACCTGTAAGTAAAAAACAAATCCATGATTAAAATTAGCAAAGGAGAGAAAAAATTCTCACTCTTTGCTATCTGTTTGTATCACTAAAGTGAAATTTTAAGGTAGTCTTTTCTACTTCAGTCAGCTGGTGAACCAGCTGGTACTCTGTGCCCATTCCCCTCCTGCTAGTTCATACCCACACAGCATCCCACCCCATGAGCTTTCACATGGCACATGCTCTCCAAGGAGGCTGGAGAAGATGCAGTGGTGGCAGGGGAGGAGAAAAGGTGGGAGAAAACACTTCAGGGGTAGAGGCAGCAGTGTAGCTGTGGGAACACCATCCCTTCTGCCTCAGTGTCTTCTTTTGACTCCCATAATACTCCCTTGTGATGCCCAGGGTACTTTCTGAATGTCTCCTCAAGTCTGACAGAGAAAAACTGACTTGAAACCAGAGAATTAGCAACTGTCCTTTGTTTTGTTACTTGTTTCAGACAGTTTAGGCTTTTCTGGCTTTTGGTTTCCTCATAGGGTGGCACTTCTGCTGCAGCCAGGGAGCCAACATACTGAATTTGACATGAAGTGTAGTATTTTTTGCTGCTGGAAATGGTTGAATGATAGAAAGCAGAGTTGAACTCATTTATATTAAGAAAGTTTATGCCCTGATATTTTGAGACTTTTGAAAACCTGGTGTCTTCATTTATACAGACTTTTCAGTACTTATTTTGAAGGGACTTTGGGCATTTTATATTTATCAGTATTTCTGCCTTAAAAATCAGGCAGACTTTGCTGAATTGCAAGCAATTGGTCAAAATGGCAGATGTCATATACTTAATGAAAGATGTTATGTAGTCTCACTTAAGTATCTGAGAGGTCAGCTAATAAGTAAAGATTAATTTAGCAAGAAATAGTCTGTTGAAATATTTTCCTATTGGCTTCACTGGATCTAGATCTTGGCCTTCTTTTGTATTTTCTCCAGTTAAATTCCATTTTGTACCATATAACTGATGGGATAATTTGGGGGTTATCCAGCTGCAAATAGGCTGACTCATACCAGCTACAGACATGCTATCTGTACTATTTCTCAATTTTCTCCAGGAGCAAAGACTACACAGCAGGTCAATGACAGGGCTGGGAGCGAGCACTTGGAGACTTGGTTCTCCATGCTCTCTAATCTCTGTCTAGCTCTGTTACCTGTTAAGAGGAAGCACCTTTATCTATTCAAAGCTCAAACATATTGTCACTAGTTCAGCTCAATTTAACAGATAATCAGTAATGGATAGAAGTCTCCTAGGAGGAAATACAATTTGAATGTAGCATCACTGCAATTACATCAGTTTTTTTTTGTGGTCCATGCATTTGGACAGTACTAAAGAGCATGATTTTACAGAACAGATCTGAACATTCATCTGAAATAGCCTATAACATGGCTGTTGCACAGTTTCTGGAAGGAGGTTGTAAGTCAGGTGGGTGTCGCTGTTTTCCCATGTAATAAATGACAGAATGAGATAAAACAGCATCAAGTTGCACTAGGGGAGGTCGAGATTAGTTATTAGGAAAAATTCCTTCCCTAAAAGGCTCGCCAAGCATTGGAACAGGCTGTCCAGAGGACTCTCTGAGCCCCTATCCATGGAGGCATATAAAAGATGTGTAGGTGTGGCATTTGGCTGTGTTAATCATGAACTGTGCCCAGTGCCACTAACTGTGCCAGATGTAGCTGTATTCATAGATGGCTCCAGAACAAGCCTGGGTATTTCTTCATGACATCCTTGTCTCTAAGTTGGTGAGACATCAATTTGATAGGTGGACAACTCCGTGGATAAAGAACTGTCTGGATGGATGCATACAAAGAGTTGTGGTTCAATGTCCAGCTGGAGACCAGTAATGAGTGGTGTCCCTCAGGGATCAGTGTTGGGACCGGTCTTGTTCAACTTCTTTGTTTGTGACATGGACAGTGGGATTGAGTGCGCCCTCAGCAAGTTTGCCGATGACACCAAGCTGTGTGATTCGGTTGATACGCTGGAGGGAGCGAATACCATCCAGAGGGACCTTGACACACTTGTGAGGTGGGCTGATGCCAACCTGATGAAGTTTAACCATGACAAGTGCAAGGTCCTCCACCTGGGTCAGAGCAATCCCAGGTTGGGCAGAGATGAGATTCAGAGCAGCCCTGAGGAGAAGGACTTGGGAGTGTTGGTTAATGAGAGAATGAATATGAGCCAGCAGTGTGCACTGCAGCCCAGAAAGCCAAACATATCCTGGGCTGCATCAAAAGGAGCATGATCAGCAGGTCAAGGGAGTTGATCCTGTCCCTCTGGTCTCATGAGACCTCATTTGGAGTATTGTGTGCAGTTCTGGTGTCCTCAACACAAAAAGGACATGGAACTGTTGAAACAAGTCCAGAGGAGGGCCACGAGGATGATCAGGGGACTGGAGCACCTCCCGAATGAAGACAGGCTGAAAAAGTTGGGGCTGTTCAGCCTCGAGAAGAGAAGGCTGTATGGAGACCTCATAGCAGCCTTCCAGTATCCGAAGGGGGGCTAGAAGGATGCTGGGGAGGGTCTTTCCATAAGGGGCTGTAGTAAGAGGACAAGGGGTAATGGGTTCAAACTTAAAGAGGGGAAGTTTAGATTGGATCTGAGGAAGAAATTCTTTACTGTTCGGGTGGTGAGGCACTGGAATGGGTTGCCCAGGGAAGTTGTGAATACTCAAGGCTGGGTTGGACATAGCCTTGGGTGACATGGTTTAGTGTGAGGCATCCCTGCCCATGACAGGGAATTGGAACTTGATGATCTTAAGGTCCTTCCCAGCCCTAAGTATTCTATGATTCTATGATTCACTGAACTCTGAAAAATTACCTTATTTGTAGTTATGAAAATATCTCTTCTGATGAAATAAAGGAAAAACTCTAGAAAATTACTGAGGGGCTGTTGTGGTTTAAGCCCAGACATAACTCAGCACCATGCAGCTGCTCACTCACTCCCCCCCCCCCTTCCTCCCCCCACTCTCAGAGCGATGAGGAGGAGAATGAAAAGAATGTAACTCCCACAGGTTGAGATAAGAACAGTTCAGAAACTAAGGTATAATACAAATCACTACTGCTACCACCAATAATAATGAGACCTTATAGAAGCCTTCCAATATCTGAAGGAGGCCTATAAAGCCACAGGGGTGGGACTCTTCATGAGGGACTGTAGTGCTAGGACAAGGGGTAATGGGTTCAAACTTAAATAGGGTAAGTTTAGATTGGATCTGAGGAAGAAATTCTTTATTGTAAGGATGGTGAGGTACTGGAATGGGTTGCCCAGGGAAGCTGTGAATGCTCCATTACTGATGGTTTTCAAGGCCGGGTTGGACAGAGTCTTGGGTGACATGGTTTAGTGTGAGGTGTCCCTGCCAGTGGCGGGGGGGTTGGAACTAGATGATCTTAAGGTCCTTTCGAACCCTAACTATTCTATGATTCTATGAAGTTTCTATAAGGGAAATAACCAGGGAAGAGAATACAGCCGCTCACCACCTGCTGGCTGATACCCATCCTGACCCCAGCAGCAATCTAACCCTTCCAGGTCCCTGACCCCAGTGTATATAGTGGGCATGACGTGCTGTGGTATGGAATACCTCTTTGGTTAGTTTGGGTAAGGTGTCCTGTCTGTGCTTCCTCCCAACTTCCCCTCCTCCCTACCAGAGCATGAAGTTCAGAAAGTCCTTGGTCAGAGTAAACATTACTGAGCAGCAACTAAAAACATTTGCGTTATCAGCGCTGTTCCCAGGCTGAAAGTCAAAACCACAGAACTGCACCAACTACTAAGGAGAAAAATGGCTGCTACTGCCGAACCCAGGATAGGAACCTGAAAGGATGGTGGAGGGGGACTCTTCATTAGGGACTGTAGTGGGAGAACAAGGGATAATGGGTTCAAACTTAAACAGGGAAAGTTGGGATTGGACATAAGGAAGGTGATCTTTAGTGTAAAGGTCATGAGGCGCTGGAATGGGTTCCCCAAGGAAGCTGTGAATGCTCCATCCCTGGCGGTTTTTAGGGCTAGGTTGGACAAAGCATTGGGTGACTTGGTTTAGTGTGAAGTGTCCCTGCCCATGTCAGGGGGTTGGAAGTAGAAGATCTTAAGATTCTTTCCAACTCTAAGTATTCCATGATTCTATGATTATTGTATATATTTGAAGAGCGTATTATAGAGAAAAAAAACCAAAACGCTGAAAGCTTGAGAGTAAATCACGGAATCATAGAGTAGTTAGGGATGGAAAGAACCTTATGATCATCTAGTTACAACTCCCTGTCATGGGCAGGGACACCTCACACTAAACCATGCCACCCAAGGCTATGTCCAATCCGGCCTTGAACACCGCCAGTGATGGAGCATTCACAACTGCCCTGGGTAACCCATTCCAGTGCCTCACCACCCGAACAGTAAAGAATTTCTTCCTCAGACCCAAACTAAACTTCCCCTGTTTAAGTTTGAACCTGTTACCTCTTGTCCTCTCGCTACAGTGGCTTATGAAGAGACCCTCCCCAGCATCCCTATAGGCCCCCTTCAGATACTGGAAGGCTGCTGGGAGGTTTCTACTCAGCCTTCTCTTCTCAAGGTCTAATAGCCCCAACTTTCTCATCCTATTTTCATATGGGAGGTGCTCCAGTCCCCTCATCATCCTCATGTCCCTCCTCTGGACTTGTTCCAACAGTTCCATGTCTTTTTTTATGTTGAAGACACCAGAACTGCAGACAGTACTCCAAATGAGGTCTCATGAGAGCAGAGTTAGAGGGGCAGGATCACCTCCCTCGACTTGCTGGTCACACTCCTTTTGATGCAGCCCAGGATACGGTTGGCTTTCTGGGCAGCAGGAGCGCACTGCCGGCTCATGTTCATTTTCTCATCGACCAAGACCCTCAAGTCCTTCTCCTCAGGGCTGCCCTGTATGTCATCTCTGCCCAACCTGTAGCTGTGCCTGGGATTGCTCCAACCCAAGTGTAGGACTTTGTACTTGCCATGGTTAAACTTTATCAGTTTGGCATCTCTGTAAAAAGGTTATGCTATTGATACTTGTATTCCAGGATTGTGAAAACTAGACTCAGTGATGAAAACAGTGCAGCTAGCTACCTACTGATAGAATCATAGAATGGGTTTTTTAGGTGTGGTATTAAGTAGATATATAAAATTTATTCTTGTAAAGAATTGAGACCTTTTTTTCTTCTCCAGACTAGGCAACAGTTCCAATGCACTCTGAGAGGCCTCTCCAGAAACCCTATTCTGGTCTGAACTGCGTCAGACTTGGACTTGTTCAGTTGGAGTCTGTGTTTAGCTCACAGTTGGAGTACTTTGGAGTGGAGCTCTCACATTAGAAATGTCATCACAGATGTTCAGGGTCTTCATGATCCTTCTTCTCTCCCTCCCTTCCTAGCTCCCTCCCTCCCTCCTTCCCTTTCTCCCTCCCTCCCTTCCTGCTTTCCTAACTTACTTCCTTCCTTCTTTCCTTCCTTTTCTGTTTCTTGCTCTCTTTCTTTTCTTTCTTTCTCTATTTAAATTGATAATTTGAAACCACTGTTTCTCACCAACATCTTTTATTCTTATGCATTTTTTTTTGTTTTATGATTCTCCTTCACCAAAGAAACTCCATTCAACAACAAAAAAGTAATGTTTCCTAAGCTCTCTAGAACTGAGTGCTTACACAGCTCTGCTTTCTAATGTCTCCACAATAGTGTGCTGCCTTCCCAGGCAATACTGATGGAATAATCCTACTTCTTCTTGGGTGGTTCAAGTTCCCTGACTCTAAGTTTTATAATGCCACCTGAGGTGTGTAGTAATCATACCAACATGCACTGTCTGGAGTGTATTATTCCTTGATTGCTCTATTTTTGCTGTACAACTGGAAAGTCAACAGATCAGAATCTGTTCCAAGGAATTCTAAGTCATCTTGAAATGTTTTATTTTTAGTTATTTTTAATTTGAACGTAATGAAATCCTGTGTCTCACAATTGAAAACATTTTTGTTATGAAAAATAAGTTATTTTTTTTTTATTTTTGGTCCCTGAAAAGACTCATAATGTCCAAATACATACAATAGCAGCAACAGTCATTTGGGAGTTGCAAAGCCCAACATGATACTTGGAATAAAATCCACAAATTAAATGTTGGATAATAGATTTCTTTTATGGCTGTTAGTTGTCTGAAGGGAATGATGCTTTTAAACTTCATTGGAGCTCTGAGATAGGCAATCTCAGAATAAAGAAATTAAAAATAGATATATTTTCTTTTTTTTATGCTAGAAATCTAGTGTATTTAAATACGTGCTTTTATGAGTTTAAAGTGGTTTTAATGAAGAAGGTGGTACTGGAATGCACATTATGGTTTCATAGCATGAGGTATTCCTATATACAGCCCAATAGACTGACAGTCATCTCCAGTGAGACCTGGGTGGAGGCTGGGCTAATAGGCTCATGCTATGCATCCTACAGTGAATGACAAACAAAGGAAGCAGTGTAGAGGAGGATTTTGTGGTGTGCCTGCAGAGGAGCAGAGAGCAGGAAAAAAGTAACACCACCTGGGAGAGATTATGAGCGGGAAAACAGCTCATTTAGCTGGGAGGTCTGTCTAGTTGTCAATATAATTTTATTTTGAAGGTACAATTTCAAGTGGAAACTTTGAATTTGGAGAAGGCATCTGATTCTGTGGTAATGGCTTGGTTGAAAGTGTTTTTCATAAAACTGGAGGTGTGCCATCATCCAGTAAATGGCTGTTGCAGAACAACAAACTTTTACACTGAAACTGAGATGGGGAGCAACTTATCAGGCCGAACACATAGTGAAAAGATCAGAGGAAAATTAGAAAGGCAAGTTCCTTCTCTGAGGAATGGTCTAAAAACCTGGATAAAAATAAGAGAGAGGCAGGCATTATTAAAATCTTGTCCAGATCTTTGTCTCTGAAGACTGCAGGAGTAAATGTGGAACTGTTAAATTTCAGAGGCAGAGCCATTAGAAGGCAGAATGGTGAATGCGTTTTCCTTCTATGTTCTCCTTGTTGACTTTTAAGTGCTTTTTCCCCAATAAGTTTCCAACAGAACTGAAAGAAGATTGGTTGAAAATTTAAAATAACGAGAAAAGCTTCATGTCACCTCCCGCTATTAGTAAATGAGCTAAAATTCTGTACATCAAGCAATCTCCAGAGAAAGTTTATGTCATGAATATCTTATAGGAACCTTTACATTGCAGTATATGGTACTGAACACTGACAGAGATAAGTTGGAGTGAAGTAGTTCTTTCTGTGAGCTGTGTCAGTCTCACCCCAAGGCTTCTAAGGCTAATCATAATGATTCTCTTTGCCTTAAAAATTTGTTAGCTGTCACTTTCCAGCAAAATTGTGTCATTTGATCCAGTAGTCTCTAAGGATGAACTTGTGCAGGTATTACATCCGCATGTGAGTTATGTCTTTCAATTTGCTGTAGAGCAACTCATAGGCTTCAACTGCTATTACATTTTTATTTGCAGTAAAAATGAGACCAACTCTTTATACAAAGAACCTCATAAAGCACAACAAAAAAAGAAACAACTCTGTTTCTACATCCCAGAAGCCCCTGGGAGGACCTCCAAAGAGACTGAATTCAAAAGATGGGGCTTTACATTCCTGCATTGCAACTCATAATATCCAGAGCAACCAAACCAAGCCTTTTTGTTGACCTGCTTACTTTCTTCAGGTGATACATTCGTGAAACAGCTCAGTTGCTCCTACTGTTTTTCAGTATCTCTTCTGGTCATTCAACATGTACCTTGGCCTACAAAATGCCTGCTTGTTTTCTAAAATGAAATAATCTAACATACTCTTTTGGGTACAATAAAGTATTTCATCCAGAAAGTTAAAGCAGTAACTTAACATTGCAGAGTCAAGCATTTTGAAATTTATTTAAAAAAAAAAGAAAAAAAAAAGAGTGAGTTAAACCTGTTTTTTTTTTCTGCCTTATTTCAGATCTTAAGCATATGCACAAAATAATCATTTAATCATGCAAGCTCCCAACCAGGAAGCCCTATTCTGAGTCCACAGCAGCTTTCAGTTCTCTGCCGAAGTGCCAAAGGCAGCACACGGTAGAAAATCTGGCGGCTTTTGAAAAGCAGAGTATTACCAACTTCACAGGAATAAAACGGTGATAAGCGTGAAAGACGGCACTGGAGACAACGTTCGCACATATACAGGTTTGTGCTCGCAGTTATACCCAACCTAAACCTCCAATTTTTGGGTAGAGCTGGCTTTGAGTCTGTCTCGGAGCTCCCTCTAGTGCTTTACTGGTCTAGAGCAACTAATATTCAGCAACGGGAGGTATGCAGAAGAAAGGGGTTATTTCGGAGTGTCTCAGTATATAGAGACACTCTATCCCGGTAGATAGAGACAATAAAAAGTCTTTGTTTCCTCAGATTTCAGTTATTGCTCCTGGAAGTTATGTGCTGAATTATTATGTTAAAAAAATATAAAAAATGAAAAAAGCCTTTTGCTTGAAAGCCTGTAATTTTCAGGTAAAACAAGGAAACATTTTTATCTCAAGTTATAAATCAGTTGCAACTTGGAGCTCTCTGAGAGTTATAGAACTGAAGACATGCATTCATCTCTTCAGTTGTGCTCAGTTTTAGGCCCCTCACTACAAGAAGGACACTGAGGTGCTGGAGCAGGTCCAGAGAAGAACAACAAAGCTGGTGAAATGTCCAGAGAACGTCTTATGAAAAGCAGCTGAGGGAACTGGGGTTGTTTAATTCAGAGGAAAGGAGGTGCAGGGGAGACTTTACTGCTGTCAGCAACTACCTGAAAGGATGTACAACCGAAAGGAGGTTGTAGTGAGGTGGTAATTGGTCTCTTCTCCCAAGGAACAAGCAATAGAACAAGAGGAAATGACCTCAAGCTGCACCAGGGGAGTTTAGGTTGGATATTAGGAAAAATTTCTTCACTGAAAGTGTTGTCAAGCCCAGGAGTAGACTGCCCAGGGTGGCAGTACCCATCCCTTGTGATATCTAAAAGTCACATAGATGTGGCACTTAGGGACATGGTTTAGAGGTGGACTTGGCAGTTCTGGGGTAATAGTTCTGGTACTCATTTGGTTTCACTGACAGACAAGAACAGGCTTCTATGAAGACTGAAGCAGCTTGCTTTCTATTTGATTTTTGTCTATTGGAAACTGTCCGATTTCTCCAGTATGGTATTAAAGAAAGGGAAATAATTTGTAACCACTGCAGCCAAATACACTGCCATTTGGTGGGTGAAAGAAAGGTTTTTGCTGCATGTGATGGGACCAAATACTTTATGCGAGTATACGCTGACTCAAATCAATAGGGCCATGTAAGGTGAACTGATATTTGGAGCAAAACTCATATGTAGTTGCTTATTTTCTTTGGGAACATAAAGCATAAAGTGTCTATTGGCTACTTTGAATGACGTATTACTTGGAGGATGAGGAGGAAATGGAAATGGACTAACCAGTGGTAAGACAGCACGTGTCCCCAACCACTGCTAGCAGTGAGGATGGCTCGGCTGACCGTGCTGCAGGGCCACAGTGCCCAGTGCCCCTGTCCTGGGGGCCACCACATCACTGCCCTGTGCTGCCTCTGGGCCATGCAAACCAAGTCTCATCGTGTAGAGCCCAGCTCCCAGCCCCAGCCAGCGTTGAGCCTTGTGGCACAGTCACACTCTCTCCAGCGTGTCCCAGGCCGTGGCAGACACTGTGACCATCAGTAATGTCACTGAAATGACCTTGTGCTGCTTGCTTCCATGGTAGATCGAGATAGAGAAGGAAGGCATTTCAAGAAGAAGAGCTGTTTATTTTAGAAGATTTGTAGTTTGTAGAAGAGTTCATTTGTTGTAGAAGGTTTAAAGTTTGCATTAGAGTTGTTTGTAGATTGTAGTTTAAAGTAGGGTAGTTGTAGTTTGTTGTAGCTTGTTCTGGTTTTTTTTTCAGTTGTTTGTTCTTCTGTAAATACATTTCTTGATGTGCATGTGACCCAAGATCTGTTTGCATTTGCTGCGAGCACAACACAGCGCTGGGAGGCAAGTGGTTTCCACTTGTTCCCAGTTCCTGGGGCTGTAGTGGGCTGGGGCTGCTGGCACTGGGTTCTGGGCCACCTCAAGTGCCCTGCATAGGCTCCCTGCCCTGGCAGAGCAGCTTTTTAAGGCTCTCTGCAGCTGCACACAGGGCAGGGCAGGGGCGAGGGGCCAAAGGTCTGTGTGCTCACACCAACCCTTGTGTGGCTGCAGGGCCCCTTGCCCAGCGCTGCCATCAGGCACAGCCTGCTGCACCCTTACAACCTCCATGATTATGTAATTCATTCAGATCATCCACAAACAGGTATCTTTTTATATACATCATTTACCTTTTAGCACAGATTCAATGGCAAATGTATACGACTCTATGCATATGAATAAAGAAATATTCACACAGATTTACACAAGCTGGTCAGACTTACTTCAGAATACCATTTTGGAATAGGAGAAAAGCTTTTAAATCGTAAAACATCTCTCAAAACCCAGCAACTCTAAAAGGAAAGTATAAAATGACTCTTTCCAAAGTGACCTAAATCTCAGATTTAAAAACAAATTATCCAAATTGAAAACTTACAAATGAATAAATGCTAAGGAAGAAGTTCAACGGGGGTAAAAGATAAAGTCAGTGGGGGGTGATTCAGTGTCTCAGGATAACAGACCATCAGTCACCTTTTCTGTGTGTGATATGAGGAAAGATAATTATAATACCCCAGTCTACTTATTGACCAAGCTATTTATCATTACTTATCCTAAATTTCTGATTCTGAGATTTCCTTAACCTCTAATAGCAAATATAATCCAGAATTAAACATTTGTACCTCATTTTCTTAAAGAATATCTCAGGAAAGTTATCAAGCGTCTGTAATCACAGCAAGGGTGGATGGGGCTGTGTGTACACTCACAAAGTAATCTCTGCAGCTGTGTATTTCTTTTCCTGTGGCTGACTCTGTGATAGATTTTTAATCCCATAATAGATTTATGTGTGGTTAAATGCCAACTAATCATTAAGCACAGTATGTGCTTCCTTCTCAATTGTCAAGCCGTGCATTTCCTTTGAAACACACCCTCATGATGCACATATTATTCATGCACAGTGGTGCAGAAAGGGGTAAGTCAAAAGCTGGAAGTAAGAAGGAGTCTATAGCAGCAGACTTAGCACAGCTGAACCAAAATCTGCAGGTTTTTCACACTATGGTAACTGCCCCAGTATTTCTGATCTAAGACATATGAAAGTAGGGAGGTGCAGGTTAGCAAGGGTTCTTGCTAGCCAGTAATTGTCACTTGTTACCACAAAAAACACTATCACATAAATCCTTTCATGATCTCAAGAAAAACAGAAGACTTACCATAGAACTAGGAAATGAAAGATCTTTGTCAAGTTTGTGGGCTTTAAATCTGCAAAAAATATTTTTGCTGCTTTCTACTCACACTGATTTTAATGTGAGATTTTGTGGACAAAGGTGTATATAATGTATAGGAGCCTTTTCTCCTAAGCAAACTAATGCACTTTAAACCAGTTATCCCATGGCTTAAATGCCAAGGAACTAGAATTTCAGGAATGCAATGCCTGAATAAATAAAGTCAGAAAACTGGAAATAATTTGTAGTGAGATATTTGAAATGCAGCCACAGTTCCTGAGCAAAAGGTCAGCAAGGTGGTGAGAATTCTTCCCAAGACCATGAAACTGCCTGATCTTATCCGTAAAGCTGATCCTGCTTGCTTAGCATGTTAAATAACTTGAAACGGATCAGCCCTGTCAACCTAGATTGACTATGACCAACAAGGATTGAACTAAGTTTTCAGTTTGAGAAAAATTAATAATACGTGTGATAGGATATCCCCTTAGAGCACTTCACTGCAGCCCACTGTATCTGTTACAGCATTCAAGGCCAGGCACTTCAGCCAAGGTACCTGCATGATAGCCCTGCTTAGGGGAGTGCTTACAGCCAATGGTTAAATGGTATTACCAAATGGAAGGCTAGGCACTTCTTCCTCTTTAACAAATGCTGCGAGGCTGCTATTGATCAATATTTAAGCAGTACTAGCTTTGAGCTTTCCTTCTCATCAATCCATTCCTCATCTACGGGCCAGATACCTCTAGACCTGGTTTATGTGAAAGATCCTTCCTGACCAATCTGGTGGCTTTCTATGATGGAGCTATGGAACTAATGGACAGGGGTAGAGCAATTGATGCCATCTACCTGGACTTGTGTGAAGCGTTTGACACTGCCCCATATGACATCCTTTTCTCTATGTTGGAGAGACATCAATTTTATAGGGGGATTGTGGGTGATTTCTTGTTAGAGAATGGACATATGCCTGCTCTGAATGAAAACAACTACTGCAGCTGGCCATGTAGCAGGGGTAGCTCCTGGTTACCTCTGTGCAGCCGACCATGGAAAAGAAGTAACTCCCGGATAACTCATGAAACAAGAATGCAGGCCTAGAATATAAGAAGGAGGTAAGATAAGGAGGTTGCTAAATTGGACTGTAAAGTTTCCTTGCTTACAAAAACCACATTTTGGGTTCTCATGAAATATATTAACCAATAGTATGTTTGCTCCTAAGTATATGTAACTAATCGTAGAAAGACACGTAATGTTAGAGCTGTAAGCATAAAGCATATAAACTGAAGCTGTGCAACCAATAAACAGGCTTTAGACTAATTATATTGTTTCCTGATTGAGTCTTTGCAGCAGTGGATCACCCAGTGGATAAAGAACTGGCTGGATGGCCGCATGCAAAAAGTTGTGCTCAATGGCTCAATGTCCAGCTGGAGATCAGTAAAGAGTGCTGTCCCTCAGGGATTGGTGTTGGGACTGGTCATGTTCAACATCTTTGTCAGTGACATGGACAGTGGGATTGAGTGCACCCTCAGCAAGTTTGCTGATGACACCAAGCTGTGTGGTTCCGTTGATACACTGGAGGGAAGGAATGCCATCCAGAGAGACCTTGACACACTTGTGGGGTGGGCTGATGCCAAACTGATGAAATTTAGCCATGACAAGTACAAAGTCCTACACCTGGGTGGGAGCAATCTGAGACACAGCTCCAGGTTGGGCAGAGAAGAGATTCAGAGCAGCCCTTAGGAGGAAGACTTGGGGGTGTTTTGATGAGAAAATGAACATGAGCCAGCAGTGTGCAACCCAGAAAGCCAACCGTATCCTGGGCTGCATCAAAAGGAGCACGATCAACAGGACAAAGGAGGTGATCCTGCCCCTCTACTCTGCTCTCATGAGACCTCATTTGGAGTATTGTGTGCAGTTCTGGTGTTCTCAACATAAAAAGGACATGGAATTGCTGGAACAAGTGCAGAGAGGGCTACGAGGATGATGAGGGGACTGGAGCACCTCCCCTATGAAAACAGGCTGAGAAAATTGGGGCTGTTCAGCCTGGAGAAGAAAAGGCTGCATGGAGACCTCATAGCAGCCTTCCAGTATCTGAAGGGGGGGTGTCGTAGTTTGAGGCCCCCCCCCTCAAACAGTTCTGCGCACCCCCCCCTCTTTCTTCCCCAGTCCCGGGGAAA
>JASSUY010050480.1:0-10958 GCA_032466535.1 Forpus xanthops | reverse complement strand
CTAAAAATCCAAAACACAGTGCTACACCAGCTACTGCTTAAAGAAAAATGACTGCTGCTGCTGAACCCATGACAGCACTAAGCTGTAATTAGAGGCTAAAGGCCAGGAGCCAGGTGCCATGAAGTAGCTCTGATCAATTTTGTGCCCAGCTGTAGCTATCAGTCCTTGCCATGCCTGTCTGTGTTTGCTTAAATAGCTGGGGATACTCAAGACGCAAAAGAGTGTTTAAGATCTTGCAAAATATTTGGCTGGTTCAGTGTCCCTCTGAATTGCCAGTAATGCTCACTAACTTCATATTTGCTCAAATATAATACTATACACAGTAAAAAACAAATAATTGCCATGGAGGCATTCTCTTTAGGTGTTGCTGGGCTGCTTTCTATTTGTCTTCTAGAGCTTAGGAGGAACAAGACTGTAAGTGTGAACTAGTAAACAAACAGAACATCCCAGAGTTTTGTGATATCAGTATGAGTACTCATGCAGACACTGCTGCTGCTGAGCAAACCGTGCTTTTTTCCAGCTCAGAACTCTAAAAACAGGGAACGTCCTCACATTATGTGTTTACTTACAGCCTTAGATGATTCTAGTAGTACAAGACCTTTGGGCAACTCCAAAGGTGCTGGTAGGATGAAAGAAACAATTTTCTTTGAGAGGTAAAGAGCTTCTTCCTGGATTTTTGCTGTTTCTGCCACTTAACTCATCCTCATTGGTACACTGCACATGCTGCTTGCCCTGTCTGATAGGGTATTGGTCATGAGCTAATGAGCACTAATGAGTTTCTGCAGTGAATTATATGACTTGGCTGATTCATTTAAATATTACAAGCAGGCACTTGAATAAGGAAAGATAAAGAAAATTAAGGCAACCTGTTCTTAGCACTTTGGCCTTCGAATTTTTTAAGTTGCTTGCCATTAGTTTTGTCATTTAGCACCTAGGTATAATGCAGCCAGCAGGAATCAGCAGACAGTAAAAATTAGGAAAGTCATTCCAATGCGCAACATACTGTGAAAGCCATATGTTCTTCGCTGTTTTTGCAGTATTTTTTTGCTCCTACTGTTATGTAGCTACATAGTCTGTTTTGACTATTTAAGTACATAAGCTTCTGGGAGGAGCATTTCAAAATTAACTTGTCAGGGTTATTTTGGTTCTGTTCCCCTTCAGGAACAACTGTGAAATTTTTGGATGTGGTATTGAAAATAACATAAGTAGCGAAAATGAGTTGTCATAAGCAGAACTGCATAATTTTAAAATTTGATATAAAGGTACTCTTTGGGTTGGTTAAAGCAATTTTAAAATTCTAATAAGATTGTCCAAATGGTTTTGAAGAAATAAAATGACATATCAGAAATTTTGAAGGAAATCATCACTTTTTTTTTTTTTTTTAGAAAATATCTCAAATAAAATTCAATGTTAGTTAGACAGATCTGGAGGCAAGATTCATGAAAAAATACTAAATACTTATTGGCCAAAGAAAGAATTATTGCTTTTAGTATCAGTGTGCTTTGTCATGTTGTCTTGAGTTTTTTTCATTTTTTCCTAGTATTTCGGAGTGGTTAATGGACATTTCTCCATCAGAAACATATGAATTCAAAGTAATTTTATCTAGATAATTTTAGACAAAAATGTTTCCAATTAACTTTGCTTTCACTGAGTGATGTATTTTGTGGAAGGAGTGGTTGTATTTTGGGGAACAAGTGGTTATTTGATCATCTTTCTTCAGATGGTGTAGAGCTGTTGAAGGTGGGGAGTGAATAAGCGACTACGTGGTTCTGAGCTATCATGCTCATGGCCAAGTTTGATTCCCAAGTCTTCCTGCTGTTTTCTGTCTGCCTTCTCAATATTTGTCTGTAGTATTTTAGACCAGACTCATTCTCTGAATCTCACTCCCATGCTAACACTTAAGGAAGCATTTCAATATGCCTTAGTTTCTGTCTTCTGTTTAGATCGAAACTTAGTGTTTGTTATTATCCATAAATGAAATGTTTTTTACCCATATCTTGAATGAATGGAGGGTGGTATTTATAGTATCTCTGCTTCTGACTTATCAATACCTTAATTAACTCCACAGCTTACCATTTTTATGTCTGTTTTGCCCACTAATGTTAAAGAGTTTAAGTGTTTCCATATTATAGTTATTTAACTTTCCTTAATTATTACCTAATGCATGTACTACCATCATTATATGATACTATTACTACTATTACTACTAATAATATTTCTTTCTGGTTAAGGAGCTATCATTATTACTGCAACACCTTTTAGTATGATCTTTGTGCTGTGACTTGTAGTAGAAAGAAGTAATAATAGTTCTGGAAGGGGCCAAAATACTGGGTTCTTGGAGGTATGTCAAGAAAAATAAATGCATGGTTACCTTTCTCTGCCAGGTAATATTGTTGGTGCTGACCAATACATAGAAGGAATTATTCCAGTCAAGTTCCTTTCAGTTAAGACGTTTGTGCTGGCAGAGAAACAGTCTCAAATGCATATTTATCCCCAAAACTAGTATCCTGAAGTTTTGCTTTTCTGCCTATTTTTAGTGAGAGACATTGAAGAAATAGAAGCCGATCTGCCTTACGCAGCCTCTGTCATTTACATACAGACTTGAATGCTTGTTTTCAAATTTGGCTTGTTGCAAATCTGTCCAAGCCTCTACTGATAGGGAGATAGATAATACTACTTTTGAAAGTGGTTTTGCTTAACCCTGAAAGTTGCATTGCTAAGTGAGTCTGTCATCAATTTATTCTTTTTTTCCAGCTAACAAAGTTCTCCTGGGAGAAACATGAAAGAAATCAGGTATCAGACATGATCCCTGGGCAAGACAAGGAAATGCACTTAACAGTTTACTTGCTTTCTTTAAAATATTTCTATCCACTCTTCTAGGACGAAACAAATGACACCAATAATTTCCTTCATCTTTCTTACTTCTCATGGATGGAGAACTTATTCTACTTGTATGAATATCTTTCATGATGTAATTCAGCTCAACTTTAAGCAGTTCTCACATTTCTGTCCCAGGTGATATACATCTAGAAATTTAAAGCTTTTTATGAGCACGTTTCAGTATTTATTCACCTCTAAAGTAAGGTTGCAGAAATCCTTGATTCATGTATATATGTAATCCTCAGGGTTTATTACTGGTTCATCAAATTGCCTCAGGAGAACTTTTTAACATACTTTTCTGTGAGCACTTCAACGTCTAATCTTCTACTGAAGCCTCATTCAGCTTCTACTAAGCCTTATTCAGCTGGGTTTTAACACCATGGTGATTCAGAAGTGTCTCCAGATCACTTCTCCACTCCTTCATTTTTCACTTTTAAGTTATCCATACCACACCTAAGTATCCCAGAATCCTTCATGGTGTCAATCATTCAAGAAAAGATGCTTTTTCCTGACTGCATATCTATGACTGGAAGTCAAATTTTTTTTATCATAACTAATCCTTGTTGCTTGTTTTCAATTTTTCTTGCTATGTATTTACATTCCTCTCTTTGGAATGGGATGAATTCCAGAGATATAACTTAAACCTTCTTTTCTTTGCTCATTCTAGCCTAGTGTACACAGCCTTGACCTACTCCGTTGTAAGTTCTTGTCCAGAGGCCAAGAACAGTCAGTAGGGTCTTCCCTGCTGTTTTTAAGATCCTTTAAGTTCCAATCATATTTGTCAGTTTCTTTTTCTCTACATCAGCTCCTGTGGCATATTTTCTTTAGTAAGAGCCTCTTCCTGGTACAAATTCAAACAGATTTCTCTGTTCAAGCTACCAAAAGCTCCTTGACTGTCCATTCCCCTCTTTACTGGACTAAATGCTCCAACTTATCTTGTTCTCCCTCCAATTATTTTTCTTCTTCTCTGAAGCAAATCTGTTCTCCAGCTCAGCATTTTCTCTTTTCCTAGGAGAGGAAACTGTGGAGACTGCACAAGCACATGTTTCCAGGTTCACTTTCTTGTACTGGAGTTTGCTGTTTAGTTCTGTTATGCAGTACATTTGCTGAGCACTATGCCTGAAAGTCAAGAGATCTCTAACTAGCATATCACCAAGTGTTGCATATTTCCCTCTCTTGCACATCCTCATATGCTGAAGTCAAGTCTACCACCACCTTTGGTTATGCCGCTTGTTTGACTCCTTTTCATAAGTTTCAGCTGATGAGTCTTCATCCAAAATCAGCTTCCAGTTTGTGTACTGCTGGCAGGCAGGGGAAGGGGAGGAAATTTTATCTGCGGAGGTTTTAATAAAGTAATTCAGCAGACTTGGGCTTTTCTGACGGGCTTTTCACTTTTCTTTTTTCCCTTGAAGAAGACTTTGGCAAGCTCATATGTTGTAGGGTCTTGAAGCAACTTGAAGCATTATAGCACAAAAGCTTTAGCTTTGATTGTCACTATATGAGTGCAACTATATATTTATTTTGGGAGAGGGTTTAAAAAGAACCCTGGATTGTTATTTTTCCACCACTTTATTTTCTTTCTTTTTTCCTGCTGCAGAAAAACCAGTATCGGTGAAGATCTATGCAGCAATAAACCTTTGCCAGGGGCAGGAATCTAGCAGTCACAAACAATTAGTTCTTTCTGTGAGTGGTCCAAGGTTAATTTTAGCCTCCTAAACTGTCTCCTGCCAGATCTGATAAGTTTTTCCCTTTAGCTCCAGCTGTCTAGTCCCTGATGGGATTTGGCAGCAAAGAAGATGGCATTATCAGCCCATTAACTATCACTAGCAGGAGAACTGTGATGTTGATGATTATTGATCACCTGTTTTTCAGGGTTATCAGGTGATGTTGACTAAACCTCATGCTTAGTTGTTTCTGTGAGCAGTTTTTATTTTTTTACTGGCTGATGGCGCTTCTCTCCCTGGTTCTGTCCATGGAGGAGAGACAAGTGCATCAGGGCATCTCAGCTTTTACTATCAACAGGTTATATTTGACTGCAGGAAGGGATTGGAGTAAATGCTTTGCCATTTTTGGGTCAAAGTCTGGATATATCCCATGCAGCTCTCTGTCTCCATTTGCAACACAACTTCACATATGTTTTTAGTAGCAGAAGTAGTGGAAGCAGGGAGAGTCCCAGCAGGTTAGAAATTATTTGGAACAGACTTTAAGGCCCTGGAGGGATCTGTGTGGTACTCTCTAAACTGTGGATAGCCTGCACAGACTTAGCTGTGTCTGTGGGGGTTAGTTATAAAAGATGAAGAAGGACTACAAGTAAGACCCAGCCCAATGGGACACCAGTGTGCAGGCCAGCTTCCTGCAGACACTTAAAAACAGAGGGTATACTTGGTTCTTCTGTTTTTCAGAGCAGACAATTATAAAGAAGTTTACATAACTCTAATTTTCTTCCTCGTCAAAGCAATATTACTCAGGACTCTGGAGGCTAAACAATACTTGGTTTTTTTTGTTTGTTTTTTGTTTTTTTTTTTTTTCCCTAAAACAAACAGTCTGGAAAGAATGAGTATTATCTTTTCTTACAAGGCATAGCAGCACAAATTCTGTGACTAAGCCCAGGACCAATACATTATTTATTACTGCATAAGATATCCAGCCAGTTAATGAAATTGAAAATCACTAAATCATTTGTTTTGGATATTTTGTACCCATTTATTTCATTACTTTGGCTGTCACAATTCATTCAAGAGACTTTTTGGGAAAAGAAAAATATAAGCAACAACAAAACAAGATCATCATATAACAGATAACTGTTTCCCCTTTTAATTCTAAAGCAAATGGCTAACAGATATTTAAAATCTTAGTAAGATCAATTGTCATTTAATTTCATAGTTTTGGAGGGCATTACAATAAAGTTTTATTTTTTCTTTTTTTCCATCTCCTTCTTCATATGAGGATTTAACAGTTATTGTTTTAGTGTATAAATATAATTCCTAATCTCAGAAAATCAGAGTTAATCAGCATTTCCTTTACTCAGTTTTTTCCAGATTGATCAGTGAAATGCGTATTGGCTCTGCCATAGGTACATACAGACATCAATGATGGAGGAAAAAGAGTTTGCTGTATCTGAAATGGAGGTGATGTAAATGTTGGATTCCTATTTTGGAAAAAAAAAAATCTGAAAAGCTTTTCTTACTTTAGAAACAACAATTGATGTTTTGGGCCTTTCAGCAGAAGGAAGATTTGGAAAACATATAAGCTTCTATTTTCTGTGATTTATAGGAAAGTCTTCCCAGTGCACAGGGGAAGCCTGACCTCTCCAAAATGCAGAGCACAGAGAAAAAGAAGTCTGTCCATCAAACTTATACCTCTGCTCTATTCAAAGCTCATCACAACCGACAGACTTCTACAAGTACATTTGTTTTGACATATCACTCACTTTCTTGAACACTTGTTTTATTTGAGAAAATTTCTTGTCAAGAGACTCAGGTACTTCAGTATTTAACCTCAGCATCATTAAAAGAATGCAGAGAGGTAGACAAGAAATGGGATAGGAAGAGAAACAAACTTAAGGAAAGAAAACAAAAGAAATAAGTAAGTGTTGGTCAGGATTGCTATTTTTTTAGTTAGAGATCAATATCATTATCATGGTCTTGGTTAGTCAGTGGAAATAGAGGAAAGCACAGACTTGTAAATTGAAATGCTCAGCCACCAGTTACAAATGTGTTCCTCCTGATTGCAGATTATTTTCATACCTAAAAATCTGCAAACACTATTTAGCTGGACTTTGTATCACCCTGTTCTTTTTGCTTTAGTTAGCAAAACAAAAAAAACACAGAATCAACTAGCATAAAAAGACCTAAAAGGATGAAATAATTCAAAACTAAATTTTCATGGTTTCCATCCAAACCCCAGTTCCATGTTATCTACTGAGTGTTTTTTCCTTATCTGTATATTTTGTAATTTATTACAAAATATAGTTATGAAGCCTAAAACTTGAAAATCACAAAAGATCTGTTTTGATCAAGTATTACCTGACACAAAAGAAGACATCTGCTAAAAATGAATACATTATATTTTTGACAGAAATGTAATGGGTGAAAGCTAATCTTTCAAGCCTGATTTCTAAAAGTATATTGAAGTAACTCAAATAGGATTCTGAAAAGCTCCATATTACCTTTGCAGAGCTTACATACCTGTGTCCCTGTGTGAGTTTCAAGAAAGGCATACAATTTTTTCCAGGATTGCCTAATGCTAGAGAATTTTAATTCAATTAATACTTCCTTTCTTATGTTAGCAGTTTCTTGAGTGTTGACTGTCATCATCAAACTTTGATGCCTACTCTGGTGGTGTGTCCATTACTTTCATGCCAAAATTTCTCTTGTAATCTACGTTCAGATGAGTACACTCCTGGTCTTCACATAAAATCCACTAAAAAAAGAATGAAATGCTAAATGCAATAGGTAGTGTAAATAATTGGGTAGTCAGCAGTAGCACAACCCCCCTTGACTGGTTGTAAGTTCTAGTTTTGCTTTGCTGAAAGAGTACTAAGGTCACTTCTCTAATACACCCAGCCAGCAGGCCATGGGGCACATTGTTCACACCTTCAGCAGAAACCAATCCACTGTGTAGATGGGGCTTCAAGAGTCCCAGAGGAAAAAAAAAAACAAAAAAGAAAGCAGCAAAGATATAAATCTGAGATCTTGGCCGAGGTTCAGGGTGGACACAAACTGTGCTTCTAAACCTCCAGACCAACACTTTTGAGGCTGAGTATATTTGACCATCAAGGATTGACAACTAGAAGTTTTCAGAGGAAGGACGTAGGACATAGGCACCAGATATGCCTATGCCCTAGCAGTACCGTTCATTATCACTGCAGGGGATGTGACATGACAGCCATGGGCTGTTAAAAAAAAAAAGCAAAATAAAACAAAAGACCCAGAAACAAACAAAATCCCCAGCATCAAAGAAGTAAACAAACAAACAAACCCCCAAAATTGCTACTTCATTCTTTTTTACATTACTTTTTCCCCTCATTCTTGGAACAGGGTTAGGCAGAACAAACACTGAGTCTATGAATGTCACTATTGCCTAGTGGTTCTTGTAAACTCTCCAGGGATGCTACTGGAGTCCAATAGACTATGTTACCCTCTAAAGGTGACTGAGTTCTCTACGCAGTTAAGGAACACTAAGTGACGCAGACTAGAGCTGTCTATGAAGAACACAAAGTTATCTTCCTCACCCCATTACTTCTGTGACTATGGTTGCTAAGGAGCCTCAGTTAGGGACCTAAACTGTGGGAGCAGAATTCTCCCCCCTCCACTAGTTATCCGTAGCTCAGCTACAAGAGAAAGAAAAAGCTGTAATCATTTTGTTGATTTCTGAAACAAAGGGAGTGCAACTTCCCCTTGCCTGCTGATGGTACATACATACTCAAGCTTATTCCTATAAAAAAAATTCCAGTCATGTCTTCTGGAGAGCTTTACTCTGTCTGGGCTTGGTCCAGTTTCCAACTGAGCAGAAGCAATTCAGTCACTTTGAAACAGCAGCATCCACCTATGGTATACCTCAGAAGCAGCAACTGCGCTTTGTATTCATGGGTTTTTTTGAATGTGATTTTAGCTTTCAAGTGCAAAGAAGCAGTAATGTATATGAAATCAGAGAAAAAAAGAAAACAAATTCAAGAGAAATGTGATCGAGCGTTATTGTGCTGATTTTGCTCTTATGGATATAGCCCTACTTCAGAAGATTCAGGGAAAGTGCTTGATCAGAAGTTTGTTTTCAGACAAAAGGTTTCTTGAGACGTTTGATTTTTTGCATTAGGAAGCTTTGAAGTTGTCTCATGCTCCCATGATGAGGCTGGCAGGGGATGGATGTGCATACTGGCTTTCTTGCCTGTGAATCTTCTTAAACATTACATATGTTTAATGTTTTTAAAAAGCCACCAGAAAGCCTGTTAGGCACAATAGCTCAAGGCATAGCTACAGAATAGGTACTTCAATGTGCCATTACACATCAAAGTGCTGTGATAGAGTAGGACTTTGAAAACACTGATACTGGGCCAAGTAAAATACAGTTATAAGGCAGGAATGTGTTCCACTGTGACTTCAGAAGTCCTTGTTCAACAGGCAAAAGGAGCGTGCAATGAAGTGGTTTGTAAATGAAAGTCAGGGACATTCATCAGCATCCATGTGTTTTGTGATCTCTTGAAATGTTTTCTAGAGTTTGCAGAATTCGCTTCCATTTTGTTTCTGTTGTGGCTATGCCAGGGTGGATCTTAGAAGAAATACAACACCTTTGAGACATGCATATTGATATTACAGTTCAGAAAAAGGCATCTGCACACAATTTCTTGAGGCTGTCATTCTACTATCTGTTGTGCTCCATTTCATTTTGGTGATGGCTAATCAATTTTGCACATAAATCAGGGATCAAAGTCACAGGTGAACCGCATAAGGTTCCACGGGTATGTCACTCATTAATTTGTATTCATTGATGTTAGCATGGTAAAGCAATACCGATTTCAGAGTTGGATATTTTGCCTGCTTAATGGCACTCAGTGTTTCCTAGCCCCCTCTGCCCACTGCCCTTTACTTCTTCCTTTCCCCTTTCCGTGAATGTTTGCAGCACAGTGTTTAAATTTGAATGAGGCAGCTGGCCCTTCACTGTGAAAGAAACTGCCTACAATCTAGCTATTCTACGTAATCCTCTGCCTCTTGGTTCTGTGGGGATTATTGGGCATAAGTAATGAGAAAGGTATTGGGAACCATTGGAGTGATTATATAGTGATCCTCAGTGAAAAACAATACCAAACTGCGGAAATAAAAGCTCTTCTGCACAGTATATTACATAGTGAGATGGAAATTGATTAAAACAGTCTCTTCTGGGAAATTAGGAAAGGATAAAGGTGAAATAACTCCTAATAATTTCAAAACCATTGAAAAACTGCCACAGAAAGATACAGCTCTAAAGGACTGTTCATGGAGAGAAATCACTGACAAATTACAGTACCCTCTGAAGTGCTGGGAGACTTGGACAGAGAGCGAATCTTCTTCTCTACATATAGTGCCGTCAGCTGATGCAGATTCACTTTGAGTTTTTTTCAGGTTTTGAAGGTGGAAAAAGCCTCACTTTCCTCCATGCTATACAACAGAAAAAGTCTTTAAGGAGTATGCAGCCATCAGATCAAATCAGACCAGGTAGCATTTTCAGGTTCTGCCCTACATGCAGAGGAGTGTGAGGCCTTGGACACCCAGTTTTTTTACCTGAAGTAAATACCCTAATCATTTGTCACCATCTGTCCATTCTGCCCTAAGGAATCTTTCTGAAAACATTTAATTGCAAGCATATGTTCCCATTAGAAGCTTGAATAAGTCAGCATTTCCTTTGCTTGTTGTCAAAACTTTATTACCCAGCTCTAATTGCCAAAACTATCAGAAGGTTTTGTAGAGACAGCTAAAGAAGTGTATTGCTCATTCTCAATTAAACCTTTGCCTCAACATTGATTGCAAGCACTGAGAATCTGGCCAAAGCTGTTGTGAATCCTTCCTACGCGAAGCAACCTTGACAGCAGGCTGTGATGTGGTCAGAACTTGGGAGGAGGTAGAGGAGGGCATGTTTAAAGGCAGAGAAGCACAGGGCATGTGTGAGGGAACTCACTGGTCTCTTTGCCCAGGGGTCTCTCACCCACATCTGTTGGTTCTTTAGAAAAGCTGAACTAAACCAGAGAGGTAGCAGGGTTTTCTTTGCCAAATGACTGCATGGGCAGACTTTTAACTGATGGCTGAAGGAGAGCTGCTTGATAAGAGCTATGTTAAGGACAGTTACAAGACATGTCAGGGATGCCAGCCTTAAACAAGGCTGAGGGGAATGACAGCTGAAGATTAGGGAACTTAAAATGCACAGGAAATTTTATTTGCTAGTGTCATGAGTTAAGCAGCAGCAGTCATTTTTCTCTGTTTCATAGTAGCTGGTGTAGCACTGTGGTTTTGATTTTCGGCTTGGGAACAGAGCTGATAACACCAGTGTTTATAGTTATGGCTTAGAATGTTTAGGCTGGCAGAGGACTTTCTGAGTTTCATGCTCTG
>JASSUY010050479.1:0-44375 GCA_032466535.1 Forpus xanthops | reverse complement strand
TTCTTATCTCAACCTGTGGGAGTTGCATTCTTTTGATTCTCCTTCCCATTTCCCCGGGACTGGGGAAGAAAGAGGGGTGCACAGAACTGTTTGAGGGGCCTCAAACTACGACAGTGCCATAATTCTGAATATTATTTAAAGCTCACTATTTTTTGGGAGTAGCGAACTGAATGCTGTTACCTTTCAAATCGCTTTTGTTCCATCTAGATCAGCCATTACTGATAGTTGGAGTTTGGTCTTTGTTTTCTAATATGCACAGGCCCTGGCCTTGGACATAACATCCTTGACTCTGCAGCTGCAAAACAGCTCTTCTCCAGAGGTCCTCCATTGCAAAGGTTCTTAGGGCCTCACTGGCAGTCTGATAGTCCTGCAGGCACAAACCCATCTAGTTTTAAATTGAATCTAGATTACTTTCTCTGAAGCCTTGATTCAGTCTGACATGTGAGGGTATTAACTCCATGCAAATGCCCAATAATGCTGTAATATTAGCACAAAAGTAAAGTCCTCTGAAAACATAACAGAGGTGTCAGCTACCACCTCAGAGTCTACTGAGGGCAAACACACAGCTTAGAGAGAATGTTAGTGCCTAAGGTTATTAATAAGTAGTTTTTCCTGAGGTTAATGAACAGAAGCAAACATCTTCTGTGGAGTTAATGCTCCCAGGAAATGCCCTGAGTCATGATCATTACTATGATTTACATTCAGTGTAAATGCTTTGTTTTCAATTTATAGCATTTTCTACCTCGGCATCTCAGAATAGCTTACAAATGTAACAGCATTCTTTTTATGCATCTTAAGATGGAAATTTTAAACAGAATGGGAAATGAAGTAATAGCTAGGTCACAAAGTGCTGTGTAGTGCTGTTAGGAGCAAAACCTGGATTTTCTTTCTATATCTAATCTTGAGAAGTTTTTTAGAAAGTCTGTTGTGCCATGTTCTCACCTCTACAATTAACTTTGCATGCGCACAAACACTATGCAGAATTACTAGCTCAATTTCATGAAGGAGTTTACAGTTGATTCACTCTGTAAAAGTATTTCCTTTCTATATCAACTTCCATAACAAATACAGAGATGAAATATAAAAATGAAGCCATTACAAACTGAAAGACTAAAAACATTTCATCACTGCAGGTTCAACTTTTTACTAGTATTCTTCCAAAACAAGATTCCAGCTGAACTGACCAAATATCAGTCTTAAATCAGCATAACGGGATACAGTTTCAACTCTGTTTCCCCGCCCAGTGTGATTAGTAGCATAATGCCTGCAAGCAGATAAAGTGCAAAGGGAAAAAAATTAATGCAAAGGAGATGACAATTATTCCTATAGAAAATGTAGGGAATTTGTTAAAAATATAAGCAAAATAGAAGATAAAGTTAAAGCTATTGTATAAATACACAACATACCTCTTAAATACTACATTCAGGTTTTGTCATTGCCTCAAAAACACATAGGAAAGACAGAGGAAAGTGTGAAGGGAAAGCAAGATCATGTGAGGTGTGAAAAATGTCCCAACAAAAATAAATCAACTATGACTCAATCTTAAAAACAAAAGTACTGAAGAGAGGCTAACATTGCAAATAGTAATTATTTACATATTTACAAGGATTTACAAGCCATTCACAGGGATTACTACCAAGCCCCGTGGCAGGGGGGTAGAACTAGATCTTTAAGGTCTCTTCTAAACTTAATGAATCTATGATTCTATGATTTACTGGAATGCAATATATTAATATAGTGTTATCAGGCTCACTAACCTCATTGTTTCACTGTCATAATCATAATCTCATACATAGTTATGTGAAAGTTACACGTGAATGGAAGTACTTAAAGACCCTGATTGACAGACTGAAGTATTTCTTGAGGTAAACCTAACACCTATACAGTAGCTCTTATTGTGAATTCGGCTTATTCAATCTTTCTTACCATAGACAAAACGTCACTAGGATCTTTGCCTCTCTCCAAATAAACCTTCAAAAGGTCACATTATCTTCCTCTGGTTTTCCCCAGACTGGGCAGAATTTCTTCACTGCAGTTAGGACAAGGAGTTCTAACATGCAAAGAGTACAGGATGAAATCCACAGATTTTACTTTGCAAGTATATAGAAGCTGGTCTTAACAGAAGCTCCTGTAACACCTATTTCTTTGAAGACTCCACTGATTTCAAAATTGAATACGTTTTTTCCCATGGCCAGACACAAAGGCTGTATTTTTATTAGCATCTCCATTTTCTGAATGTAGAATTCCTACGAAAATCTCATAACTTGACTTATTACAGATATTTTAGGGAAAAAGAAGCCTTTATGACAAATTAATTGAAAGTACATATCATTGCACTGACCATAAGGAATGGGCCAGACTGTGACTGTACGCTGTCAGGTTGGCATAGCTCAACTTACCAACTTCAGCCATTTAAGAGAGATTAAGACAAGTTATGATTTACTTCTGGTGTTTTCATAAAACTGCCCAAAAGGCTTTAATGATGTAGCCACTGATCTGATAGCTCTTGTAAAAGCTCCATGAAGATCTGTAAGTGGTCAAGTACAGAAGGGTATTTTTTTTCTGTTAGGAACATCAACAAGAACACTCAGCTCCTTCAGGTCACAAGAGAAGCGGCGCTATTAATTCTATAGCGCATTCATGATTTTTCTTTGGAATCAGTCTTTGAGCATCAGTGAAATATACTCAATACATTCTCACTTTGATCACTCAGGCACATTAAAAACAGCAGGGCAATTGAGAGGCAAGACTATCAGAAGTACCAGGATTCAATTAGTCCTCTGTAGTTCTAATTGTGTGATACCTTTGACGGTCCTGTGTTTTTTTTAATAAGCCAGCTGAGGTAAGGTCCCAGTACACATAGTTTGCCAATATACCATTGCTGATATTTTGCCATAAGCATACTACAAGCATTGCAGTACAAGCACAACAACTTACTGCACGTCAGTCAAAGTCTAACTAAGCATATGACCATGTTTACTTCCTTGCCTGCCTGCTGCTGGTTCTCAAATAGAAAGAATAAGAACTTTCTAAACCAGCAAAAAATAACTCTTCCCTACTACAATCGTTACTTGAACTTAATCAGCCCTCTCGTAAGTAATTAAGCCTCTGCTAGGATACCTGATTGCCCATAAAGAATCCTGCCATCCCATGAGGAATCATGTCCAACTGCCTGCTCTCCCTGAGATTTTAAAGGCTGCCAACCCTCACCAAGGAACAGCTCTAAACCACTTACTTCAAATTTCTGAGACATTCCATTTCTATCATGCAGCTGGTCATATTGCTTATTGATACCAGCTTAACTTTCTTTCCTAGGAGAAGTATAAGCTTTGGTCATGCTCTTAGCATTTGCTCAATTCCTGAATGGGTATCTGCAGCATTCTAAGTCTCATCTGCAGGTCAAGAATTTGAACTCTCGACTCCTATAATGAATATCAGCTCATACATGTGGTTACATGCAGGTCAGGAAAAATTTTTATATGCATAGCTGTTTATCAGTGGGAGTGAGGAGATTCCTAATCTGGCACTCATCAATTTTCTAATCTGTTATTTAGAAAGAAAACTGCATCTTAACTTATGTCCAGCATCATTACAAGTTGTTTTATACTCAGAAGCTTAAACTGACAATAGCCAGGCTAGTGCCACCATTACACAGGAATAATCTCAGCAATTCACATTTAGGTGATTTAATCAAACAGCATCAATTAGAACATGTAATTGGCGCAATTCATATTGTTTTATCTGAAGTGATGCTATATAGGAATGTAATGAACACAGTTTTTCTCTGCTTTCTGTACTGCTGAGAATCTCTTAGTCATGTAGACCAAGGCAAGTGCAATTTTGCTTATTGGACTATTTATATAAAGTAACAGCTTTTCTGTCACTACCTCATTTTTTTAAGTTCGCAGAGTTTAACAATCCTTTCCCAGTGCCCATTTCTTGTGCAGAAATAAAGCTCTCTTCCTGGAGCATTATTGCCAGCTCTTAATAGCTGCATTTAATCTTTGTTTAACAAGTAGTATTCCAGAAAAATTTACAAGTACTTGTCAGAAAACACTGCAGGATCTTGTTACATTATTACAGTTTTATATTGATTAAACACATGGTCAGTAAAAGGTGCAATATAATTATAAAATGGAACTCCCAAGCTATGCTACATCCTTTTGCAATTCTTATTTAAGAGCAGCTGATTTCACTCTCATTTATTTGTTCTACTTCTGCTACGTGAGGTTAGTAGATTTTAAATGATGAATGTGGTATAGTGTTGTAGCAACTCTTACGCTGCAGGACAGATACTAACAGGCATTGTGCTTAGCAAAAATCACAACATTTGAAACAAGTATTGGCCCTTCATGAAGTCTGTTGTAAATATCACTGGATTAAATACTAAACCATAGCAGTTTAGATTATGCTAAACTTTGTAAATGGTCTGATCAGGAAAATGGACTATTTATCACCCAAACAATGACACAATTTATTTTGTTTCTAAATTAGTTCAAGATAGAAATTAAAGCTGTGTATGCCTCAAAGTGAGTTATTAGCCTATCAAAAGCATTAAGTAAACCAGACAGCATAAACAGTTAACACACACAACCATTCCATCTAGTTAAAAAGATGAAAATAAATAATTTGTCATTGACACATGTATGCTATGTGCATTAAGCAGCCAAGCTATTCAATTAAATGTGCCATTAATAAATAATTTATTTTGCCAATCTTAGATAAACAGTACTTGCATTGCAGGAATAGTAAAGGAAAAAAATGGCTTTAACCCCAGACTGTACAAGAAAGTCGTATCTTTTAGCATCACAGACAACAGCTTGAGATATGCCTCTTCACCCATTTGACCTGGCCATATAGAGTGACAATAAAATGCAAACCAGTTGACTTGCTGTCCACCAAGCAAAGTGTGGTGGGACAATAAATTACTTTGTGCTTCAGGGCACTGTAGGGAGCAGACTTTGTCAGCTGCAAGTCTGCATAACCACATTCATACTTCTGGGCCAAAGCTGGCCATCCCATGCATGGTACCAGCATACCAGCTCGCATTCACTGCTGCAGGGATCTGCTGCCTTTCATCCAGAAAGAATGCTGATGGTTTCCTGAAGTTCACCAGCCCTAGCACCTCATTACTGGGATCACATTTAGTGTAACTTCATATACGGGGAAAGATTTAGTATGTTCTTCACCTAATTAAACTTTATCAGGTCTAACTGGCAGCCCAAAAACTCTAATAGATTCCACAGTTTCTTCTTAAAATGATTCTTCTAAAGCCCCATCTTAGAATTCAATTTTCTTTGTGTAAAGAGCCATATAGTAAAACACATACAGACTGTGGAAGCTCGGCAAAAGTTTACAGAATTTTCAAATCTGAGTTCAACTACAATGAAAAAGAGGCTATAGCTTGTTTTTTTGATTTTACTGATGCAGCCAAATTTTTCAAAGCAGTTGTTTCTTTCCTTTAACACTGTCAATGCCCCTGTCAAATCAGTTGTGGAAGCAAAACTGGACTGTTTTTCAATGTAGTTTGTCTTTTGTATTTAGGAAATACCCCAAGCTTCTAGAATTGCCAGCACAGAAAACAAAAAAAAAAAAAACCAAAGAATGAGAGGGGTCTTGCCATGGAATGCTATCCACCTTCCATTAAAAATAAAGCAAAACAAACCCAAAATTTTATTTATCCAGTGTTCCATTTTCCTTTTTAAACTTTAACTCTACATACTTGCTCTATGTAAACTGTCACAGTGAGCATACACATCCCTTCTCCTGCAAGATGGACTATTCTGCTTGTCTTTTGTATAAAAGTTTCATTGACTATAAACAGGAGTTAAGTGCGTGCACAGCAGAACTGGTTAGGACCATACTTCTCATCTGCACTTTGGAGATCTAAGTGTGGGGTTTCTTTTAACTGTAGAGACTGCAGCAGTTTCTTGTCATTAAGTTATTTTTCCAAGCCCAGAACAAAGAATTGTGATTTTAAAATCTGTATCTTTTCATTCCAGTTAACATTTGTTGCTGCTTTGTCAGGTAAGCTAAGACTGCATGTCAATAAATGGTAGGGGCAGACTTGATGTATGTTTTTCTTCCTCTTCACCTGCTCCTAATAGAGCTGTCCCCCTTCAACCATTAGGCACTCAGAAAAGAGCACTGCCTTGTTACACCTTTTGTTTCTTCATTAACTCCATCCAAGTGCCCCTTGAGTGTTGTAAAAGCTTATCTTCTATTTCCTAATTGAATTAAAGTGAAACCAGACAGCAGACTGTGTACAAAACCTCAGTCAGATCTTTGATCCTTTAAAAACAAAGCATATCTGAGCACTACAGGATTTAGCTGTGTGTGAAGACTAAAAGTACAAATCTGATTATCCACTGCCGGGTTGATGTGAGCAAGCAGTTCCAAATCAATGCTACTGGAATAGGCTACAACAAAATCTAATATTCCCTCCCAAGACTCTCCCCTCTTGTACAACAAGAATCCTTATATATTATGTACTAAGTTTTTGTTTGCTTTGGCTTTTTTTGTTTTTTTTTTTTTTAAGAGAAAAAGCCTAAAATGTCAACTCCCTTACCTGATTAGAATAGTTTAAAGATCATGATTTCATGCATCTGTGAAGATCTACACTAAACCAAATCTTCTATTCATTTGTTCTGTTCATTTAGAGATTTCAGGGACACCTAACTACCAAAAGAACCAGTTTCAAAGAAATTTAAATATACATAAGACAATACGCACAAGTAAAGCACACTAGCAACTGCTTATAGTCAACCATGCTTACAAGCTATGGTTCTTTCAGCATCACACACAAAAATGGTTAGGGATGAAATCTGGCCATAGAAAATATCCTGTTCAATTTCTTTTAAGATAGTGATCTTACAAAGATATAAATGAAAGCAGATTTTGGCCTGTAGCACATACTTGCATGCAGACATAACTTCACAGGATAAGCCGCTAGACTAGAGGATGAAAAAATCTTTTTGCTTAACTGAACTGGAAATGATACAGTGTGCATAAAGTAGCTATTTATAGATTATATTTCCTTTGCAAGTAGTTTGGTGGCATTTTTAATTTAGAAAAGCTATAACATTAACTGTAAATATAAATAACAGCAATGTTGCTATCATACAAGGACTCTTGGCCTGTAACTCACTTATACATTCTCTTATGCCTCTGTAGAGATTTAAGCACTTTTTCAGGTATTTAGACTTCTTAATCCTCTGTATGCTTGGCAGAAAAACTGAGAGAAAAGAACAGAAATGGCATGGAAAGTTGCAGTTAATCCATGTATGAGGGGGATTGGTTTCGTTATTTATTGTTCACTGGATTAACAAGACTTTAGAAAGCTAGGACAAAAGGAATTATTGCTGATGCTTTTTTTTGCCTTCTAAATATTATACAAGAAAAAATAAAAAAACATAAATTTATGATAGCTTATGGACATTGTCTTTGTGTGAAAAACCTATGGATTTCCAGGTTTATCTAAATACAGCACTGGTGAATTTATACATGAATTTATCATGTGAAATATTGGGATACTGATGGGATTTATTTCTTCTGATTTCCTAGAACCAGTATTTTTAACTTAAATGGACTTAAATCATCTGCATGTCTTACAGCAGATAATACGAGCATCATGTTCCACTTTGCATCTATGTTTGTCATAAATAAACAAGGCAGTACATTTACAGTATCTCTAAGTGGACTAAAACTTCGTCATTTTCTGCACAGTTTAGAGAGGAAACTAATAGCCTAACAAAGCAAGTAAAGAAATGTTTGCACGACTCATCTCCATAACGACTCATTTAGCTTTAAGCATTAAGAATTAAAGCGTTAACAGATATCCTAGGTTTTGGCTAAATATTGTAACTCTTATTACACCTACCATTCCTTTTGCATAACATATAAATCAAAGAAAAAAAAAAAAAAAGATGGCTTTTGCAGCCTTTTATTTACACTTTCCTGAATTATAATTAATTTCTACCTTGAGGCACTCACTGATAGAATAAAATGGCTCTCACAGCAAAACCTTATTTTATATAAGGAAACCACAATTTGCAGACTTTGTACAGTACCTATGACATAATGAGAGTTGCAGTAGCTGTTTTCAATCTGTTTTCATGTACTGTGGAAAATAAGTAAAGAAGCAACAAAAGAAAGTCTAAAAAAGCCCCTTCTCAGTTGATATTTGCAAATTGGGGATTTAATGTGCATTTCTACCATGCAGACTGGACATCACTGAAGCAAAAATTGATCCAGACAGATAAGGCAGAAAACAGTCAAACAGAAAAATTAACTGTTCCTACAGTCCTTTCCTTCATCTTTGTGACCCGGATAGCATTAGTTTATATATCAGTTCAATTGTAGCAGTGCATAAAGCTCTAGCCATAACTAGGACTCCGTTGTGCAGACTGGGGCATAAATGCAGAAAAAATTAATTGTATTTTAAATATCAAACACTTGCAATGAGTTGTTCCAGGATGGAGTCAAGGCATAAATGTATTGCCTGATGCATTTGGTGAGATTTGTTTACAAACCAGCAGAACCTTCAAAGTAATCTGATAAGAGATCAGTGCATGAATACTTGGATGGGCTGGAGTGCTGCCTGTTCCCCTGGATGTCAAGTCATATCCTCTGCTGCACACTACAAGCATAGGTGAACACACAGCATAGCAGCAGCTGATACACTAAGACAGGAATACTGGAACTACTGTAGGTACAGAATCTTCAACAAATAATAGTGCCTAAATCTGCATGAGGACCTTACACAACTATAAGATGTCTTTGTAGATGCTGCATTAAATCTGAGATTATTAGTCTATTCTGTAAAAAGAGGTATCCACTGCCATTTGAGTACCAAAGCCTACATGTCGTACAATTGCTGAGGCATTACTCCCTTGACCTTAGAAAAAGGAGGGGTACCTGTTGAAGTTGCAGAGGTTGTTTCTGTCTTGAACCTCTTACACCTGCAAAACAGTTCACAGGTGATTTACAGGCCAAAGGTGGATATACATATGCTGATATGAAATGCTGGCCTGCCTCTGGAAAGTGATGACCTTGGGTTGCTACTGCCTGACTCAGAAAAAGAAACCAAATTTGTTCATAACACCAACAAGCCAAAAACTCTGGTGATAACAAAAGCTTGGTTGTGTTGTTTTTCAAGCAAGATACATGGAAAGAACAACCAAAGGATATCCTAATTACCAAAAAGAAAAAAAAAAAAAGAGCTTGCAACTAGCAAGAGAGGTCTGAAGAATAAACAGGACCTGTATAGCTCTTGAACTGCACGTAGCTGTCTGCTACCAGGAGAAAGATAATTCATCATGATAAAAACAAACATTCATTTTAAACTTACTCAGCAATGAGGATGGTCTTATTTGCATAATGATGGTTATTTGAATATGATGAGAATTTGCCTGAGCAAGACTCAAGCTCAAACACATTTAGATGTGATACAGTCTGTACAATTTTCTCAAGGATTGCAATTTAATACTATTTATCTAATGAAAGAAAAATAAATATTGGCTGTAACATCCCATTATGCTTGAGAGCTGGTTTTAAATAACACTTGAATAAAGTAACCGAGTGTGGGATGTTTGCATTTCCTCAGGGAACGGTAACACTTCCCAAAATAGTGAAAAATATCATCCTTCTCTGAGTAGCCTTCATCTCAATAATGGGACTGCAGAGATAATACTAACAAAGTAGAGCTTATTGCATTTCCAACACTGAATATCAGCCATAGCAGCAATGAACCAAACAGCATTTCATCAATATGAAACAGTATCAAGGAGTCCTAAAGCCAAGTTTCAGGGAAAAAAGAATGACTATTTAGAGACTGGTGAATAATCACTGACCATGTTCTTACTGGAAACCTCACACAAATTTTAACAGAGGAGCTCTGGTCACTGGAACTATCTAGTAAGGAAAGGTGTGGATGGGACATTATTTATTATGTTCAGAGTGTTCCCATTAGCTGTGATAAAGGTATTTCTGGGTTGGAAACTGCTGTTACACACACCACCAGAACACAGAAGTTCCTATCAAGATTATGTGTATTCAAATGCAATTGTGGGGAAAAAAAAAAAAAAGAGAGAAATAGAAGGAAGTACCCCCAGTTATCTTTAAATTTTGTACTTTTATCTGATGCAGACATTATGACAGCCTCTAATAGGCAGGACAAACTCCAGGTTTATTTCTGAACACTCCTAAACCCTTGGTGAGATACAGTTCTAAATCAAAAGTTTGTCAAGTCTATATCAAGTACAAGGATTTTTTGCTATTTTATTACAGGAAAACCTCTACATTTTTCAGGATCTTGGATCCCACCTCTGGTGAGAATTGATAGGATTTCAACATTTTCAAAAGCATATCTCAATGGGAAGCACAGGCATGGATAAACTGGTGTTGAACATGTACTCACTGCAACAGATATACCTACATATAAGTACACCAAATTAAGCCAGCATTTGGCTCTTGGTAATTTCACATGTTAAGTGTTTTTACAAGGATGCAACTGTCTGATTACAGAGCCATATATCTGTCTTGCCAAACCTTAAATAGCATAAGACTGAATTCTGTGCTGCAGATGATGTGGGCAATTAACTAGCAAATCCATCCATGTGAGAGGTTATTTTATTTCTGTCTTCAAAGGAATAAGAAAAATTATGCCTAAGCTTAGTTCAAAGATGATCCTGCTCCTACTAAAGTCCATGCAGGTTTTTTTCTGCTGCTGAAGTTAACCTAAAATGACTTCACTGTTCTAATTAAAAACAAGACTATCCAGAAAGCTTTGTTCCTGTAAAACAAAGTGTTCTTGAGAAACAACTGAACTACCTGAAACTATCATCTCAAAAAGCTAAAAATGCACCTCTAAAAGAGAAAAGGATACAAACTAGTATTTTTAGTTCAATTCTAATAAAGTATCATTTGTAAAGTTAAGCAAATTCATTAAGTAGATTTCTTTTTTATGATGGCTTGCTCTTCTCCTTTTGAACTTCCACTGTAATGTTCAGGTGTGAATCCACCACATCATAGAGGCATCTACCACTGACTAAAATTCCCAAAACCTTAATGGAAAGTTGCCACCCATTTCAATATGAACTGAGGCTGCCACCCTGCCACATGTAAATGCCTCTATATCAAACTACCTCAAAAGTGGTTATCACTTCAGACTTCTGCCAGAAGTTCTGGCTTCTTCCTTTAAAACCAGGGTTCTAGTCCTTTGATGTTAATCTAGTTCATCAAGATCAGCAAGCAGGTCATTAATAAAGACAATTACAAACCCAGTTCACATTTCAGAGACTTAATTTGCAAAATGTGGCATTATCATCTAACATACAGAATACTTTGGCATTCTATACGTCCACTTAGTTAACTCAAACACATTTTAAAAAATGAAAACAGATTTCTTGACATTTAGTGTCTCAATACACTGATCTTTTTGCCTAAGCTGAGCCCATTGGCTTTCTCCGCCATGGTGTGCAGAGTTCATGGCTTTGCTGGCAATTAAATTTCAGGACATTTCGATCAGTTTTTACAGTTCAGTAGTGCCATTATGAGTCATTATCCTTGTCATTACCTCTAGAAGATTTAAAGGAAATGGAATTTCACTCACACAACTTGATAAACCATTTCATTAAAAGAAGGAGAAAAACAAAGAATAGTTCCTCTCACAGTGGCACAGCAACCGAACACCCTGCTCAAAACAGAAATTTGACCAAGAGTGCAAGGAACGCTGAAACTACAGTTTTAGTTAATGTGATGAAATATGAGTGACTGTAACCATGAAATACATTAGCACAGTTGAAATAATAATTTAATAGGACAACATTACCTGTCTGGAAAGCAGCTTGTCCCTTCATCTGTTTATCTATTTAGTCACCCATGAATAGCTCGTCTCCACTTACAGGAGTATTAGTTCCCTTTTGTCCCATTTTTAAAGCTTTAATGTTTCCCACAATATTTTTGGTGGAGAGTGTATGCTACCTGTCTCTTGCTAATTCCTAACATCCCATATTGCAACTCTGCCCGCATACCCTAGATATACTATGAAAAATTTTAGAAGCATTCAATATAAACCCAGAAACTGCATGGAATATGCTAAAATCCAAGTGTAAAAAGTACTCAATGTGCTAAGTTGCTCAGTACCTCAAATATACTTTACCAACTCCTAAACAGTTTTCTTGCATGCTCATGTAAGACAATAGTAAGTCAGTTTTACTGCCCTTCACACTGAAAACATCAACTCCTAAATAAATTTCAGAGAGCATTACAAGCACCCGAATGCTAGAGAGCTGCCTTGGGAGCAATAAGTGGCACAGAGAACTTCAAAGGGAACAATAAGCTGCTGCTAAATGAAGCACCGTTATTATTAAATGGGCAAAATTAAAGCAGTGGCACTACGTGGATCTACAACTGTTTGTGTATTCAGTAGTCTGCTGGATTCAAGAGGTCTCCAGCATTGAATCTCAAAGTAGCTTGTTACTGCCTCTAATGGACTAGGCCTGGATCCTAGCTCACCTGAATGAATCCTACAGAGACTTCAGTGGAGCTATACTGATCCACATCTGGCTAAGCTCTGGCTTTGTGTCTCATTGAGAAAACAGTTCCCAGCAGCAGAAGGAGCCAGCCACATGCTGACTTGAGTAGGTATTTCCTCTATGCATTCTGCATTTTTATTTTCATATATACTTAAATATTCCTTCCAACTGAACTCTAGTTTTGTTTTGCTTCTTTTGTGTTTTCATGGGGCAGGTTTTTTGTACATAAGATTCTAATATGTTTACCACAGTTTTACATCTCATTTGGTAATCAGGCCCCTAACCTAGATAACTAAGTTTGAGTTCAAGTCTCCGAGACTCAGCTTCCTCCTAAATTCTCAGGGCATAAACATACAAATATATACCTTAAACTTACTAGAGAGTAAAGGAGCAACACACATTCTATTTGTCTTTTTTTTCTTTTTTTTTTTAGAGTATATAGTAAATAGAAATTATGGTCATGCCTAACATGCCTAGATAATGTCATAAAAAAGAGTTTAATTACCTGCATGGTATCTGCCAGTATCAAAGTCACCATGATTGTTAACTTTCCATAGCAATGCAATCATTGAACCATCCAGATTTACTGTTCCACTAAAACTAGATGAAATAGGAGTAGGTAAGAAATGAATCTGAATGGCATTTATGTCTTCAAAGAGCTCCACTGGTAAGCAAAACAGTGATAGGTTCATGCTGTGTAGGGAGAAGTCAACATGCATTCTCCCTTCCTTCCATAGCCACTGTTCAGCATACGACAGTTGCCCAGAAAAAGGAAAGAAAAAGCTCCTTATGGAGACCTAGAAGATAAAAGATCTAACTCCCATTTTTTTCACAAGACATTTCAACTGTCTCATGTTCAACTTTCCCATCAGTGAAGTAGGGGACAGTGCATCCATATTTCAGAATCACATCCCAAAGACAAAATCAGAAAGGGATAGTGTATAGAGGTTTCTGATGCAGCTTGGCTTTATTTTTCTATGGATTTCTTGGGTGAAAGACAAAAACTGTGGAGTACAGGGTTTGGTAGGCAATGTGGTAGCCATAGCTCATGTACAATTGACTCTAGAATGCAGAATTTAATGTGTCCAAAGTCATTTGTGCAAGTGCAATAGTCTCCAAGAATCCCACTGATGCTGAAGCTATCATGCATCCAAAATAGAAATATTTTTCTGTGTGTTTTGTATAAAAACTCTATTTACACATTTAGTCATATTTAGGTTAATTTCTATTATATGCCTATGCTCTAATAAATGCATTCAAACTACCTCACATACCCTGACATTTTTCATCTGACATGCAAGTTAAAAACATTTTAAATCAGACTAAAGGTCAATTTTAGTGACATAAATACCTCCAGTGTCCTAGCCATTTACACTCTACCATTTCTCATCTGTCGTTTACAATCAGGTTGTTTCAGCCTCCTAAGCAACCTACTTCCCTGACATCTGTATCAAGCTTTAAAGAGTGTTTCAACAGACTATTTTCCCATGAGAGTTTTTAAAGAGCAAATTCTTCATTTAATTGGACATGCCTCTCATTTTGTCTTAATTCACTTCCATTGTCCTCATAGACTTGTAACAAAATGACTATGATGGATCATGCTGATTTTATGTGATTCTTTACAACAGAAGAAGAGATAAGCCAAGTAAGGCTTTTTGTATTTCCCTAAACATAATACTACTTAAAGCTGAAAGAGGAAAGTAATGCTTGCCAGAAAGTTTCAGAGAATGAAATCAAATGCTTCAAGTTATTATCTTCAATAACAGTCAATGTTTGTCCAACTTTCCTCTCAATTTCACAGGTACAGTGAAAGTTATGCTGACACGTCAAGAGACCTTCAGAGGAAGGCACCACATCAGAGCAACAGTGCTTTAGATCATGCCTGCTAATTAATTCAGTTATCAGAGAAACTGTCACAGCATCAAGGATTCACTGAACTCCGACATGTGGAGATAGCAAGACTGTTAACAAGACACCTTGTGCTTCCCCAAATGTTCATGTTACAGAGTTCCATCATTAGGCAGAACAAGTTCTGTGCTTATTAGCACAAAAGACAGTAATCAGCTGAAACACTCAGTTTGGAGAGGAGCTGATGTCTCTAAGCCAGATGGGAACAGTTTAAACCAAACAGATCTGAGCTTGCACAGGTTGGTAATGTGCTCAGAGCACATTGGATTTTGGGTCTTGTCCGATTACTTGAAACTTTCTCTACAAGGGGTTAGTGTTCACCATTTAGATGCATCTAAATACACCTAACTAGAAAAAGAAAACTACATGTCCACTGCAATAGAACTATACCAGTGATCAAAATACACAACTATTCCAGTTTTTCCCCAGATAATTTTTAAGTTTTAAGCAAACAGCAAACTATTTCTGTTGCAAACAAAAATTTCAAATCAGTTTAGGAACACTATACAAAGAAGGAACTTTTTATACTTTTTTTTTTTTTCAGATTTCTGTTTATGTGGCTGTATAAAAGTATTAATCATGTAAAGTGATTTGGCCTACATATAAGGCTTGAGATTAAAGCCTTAAAGCCTTATAAAGATACTGTAGCTGCTACATTTGAGTAGAATATGATCCTTAAGTGGTACAAAGAATAGCACTCTTTGAAGAAATAACATTTAACATGGTGCTGCCCAAGCTTAATGGGCTTGTTTTTTTCTGCTAGCAATTAGTGATAGTTTCAGAGTTGATTTGTAGGCTGGAAAAATAAGGTTTTAATACTGCTGTGAATTGATACAATCTTTTCTTCATGGGAGTTTGCTAAATATTTATTACTGGTCTTGCTTAAAGCAACAGAGTGAGAAAATTTTACTTAATAGAAAACTGAAAATACACAACAGCCTTCTCTGAGAGTAATACAAATTCCATAGCATTATTCAGGTTCAGAAGAGGTTTGTGCAGTCAAAGACCAGGTATAAGACAAGAAGAGGAAGGGTTTTACCTGCTTTATACAAAGCAGTGATAACATTTACATACCTATTCCCAAGTGGACTACTTTGTTCATACACGCTAGCAATACAGATTAACTTACAACATGCTTATTACACTTCTGATCTCAATAAAAAATTTGTTGCCATTTGGAAATAAGCAGTAGATTACTATTTTTGATTATATACTGTGATACTGATAACCTACAACTGAAAGCACAGACAGATGAATCAAAGCTGCATGGAGATGCAGATTATAATTAACTACTGTCTTAAATAAAAGGTTTAATATCTTCTAGAAAGTAACCCTATTATCAAGTCTTCCAGGATGTCAGCAGCATCATTATACATCAAGATCACACACCCTCATACAGTCAGGAAGTAAACCATTAGGAAATAGGGAAAAAGTAAGGTTTAGTTGGTGGGGGAACTCAATAATAGAGCAGCGCATAAGCTTCCATCAATTTACCATTTAAACATACTTCAGTCAAGTATCTACTGCTAGTACAAATAGGTGTCCCTGGAGGGTTGACATGAAAATCTAAACTGGAACAGTCTTCAAAAGCTTAAGAAACTTTTAGAGCTGGCTAAAAACTTTACAGATCTTCCATCAATACAATGACCAAGATCAGACTTCCTCAATATACCAAAATTAATGACTTTTAATTTGAAGTATTTTAAATTTTATATTTATTTGCTTAAATTCTATAGCTTTTATATGAAGAATGGTTTCCTTGAGTTCTTCCTGAACATTTAATAATTTAGCAGCAGATGTCACACATTAATGTTTATAATCATGGTCAGAGTCATCCTAAAGGAGAATGATTGCCTTAGGGTTAGCTTTCTGCATAGTCTGGAGCTTGAAGGATATTGTAAAGCAAGTAACAAAACCTGATTTTCAAATTTTATTTTGAATACTTTACAAAAATATTTTCTTGCCTTCCAAACAGGAAATAATTAATCTGTTCCAGAAAATATTTTGATAATTCAAAACGTGAAGCATTGACAGCGGTAAGGAAAGGATTCCAGCAGTATTTCTGCATAATGAAGCAAAGTGCAACAGTTTCAATCTGTAGGGTTATAATTCACTGAAGCAACTATAGATACAAAAATACTAGACATTTTGTGGTAGCTTTTCCTTTCCTCACACTGGTTTATTTTTTTTCTGGAAATGCAGTATATTCATTAGCATAAAATTTGCCACTAATTAAATGGTATACAACTTGCCTAACAGCATATTAATGAGGAATGAGGGGGTGTAAGTTATGGTGCCTTTATGCAGCAAAGAAAGAAGCATTCTTCTCAACCTTTGATATCTAGTTCTTGGACTGTTCTCCAAATCAAAATTCCCACCAGTTGAGTAGAAGTCATATAAACTATGGAAGGAAGACAGGTCTAGACTTAAACTGACTTCTTGTTGACCAAGACCTGACCAGAAATGCTTACTGAAAAAAATCTTTGAAGCTGCTCTTAATTTGCTGCTTTTTAGTTCAGCAGTTCTCTGCACTTGCTGGACAGTTATAAAGAAAAAAAATGCTGTGTAATCTTGGTCTCAAAATACTAACAGACTAATCAGAAATATTGCTCAGGCAATGTCTTTGATTACTGTTTGCATTAATATATCGTCTAGAGTTAGTATATCAAGAGCCTGTTGTACTAGGTGTTATACACAGAAGAAACTGTTATGAACAGCTTATGAATGCAGTATATCTTGTGTCCTTGTTCCCTACAGCACTGGAAGGATCTGTTAAAGCAGCTGCCACCTACTCTGGAATCTGTTTAAAAATTTAATCCCCAAGGGCAAGTCTTTGTCATACAAACCATGGTCCATGGACAACCGAACAAGCAGCATCCAACACATTACCAGAATGGGGAATAGTAAGAGCTGTAGCAGTTTACATCTACCTTCTCCAAGGTAAGACATATAGGTCATTCATGACAGTCAGTTGTCCAGCCTCTTCTTGTGGTCCTCCTAATGACAAACACTACATATATAATCATATGACCTCCCAGGACAATTTATTCCAAGGCACTATCTCTACTATCATTTAAGTCTCTTAGCTGCAATTTGCTTCCAATTTTTTCTCTGTTCACCCTAGGCATGAAGACATTACCTTCTTTGTCTCTACAGTGCAAAAAAAGCATGACCTAGTGTGTTCACTTGTTTTTAAGGACTAGACTTGATCCCAGACTGTCACTAAACATTTTTTCATTATTTTTCATTGCTAAGTGTCACTTCAATATACATCTCTCTTCTCTGTTATCAACTGCCTTGCCCAAGACTTGGCTAATCTTTTGATCATGACATGCACATTTACTTCCTGTCTCACACAGGTTCACAGCTAAGTCTCATGTTTATGCACTACAATAGTTTACTGACCTCTTCTTCACACCACCAGGTGCCAGAGAACTCTGTAGTTCTAATTTTGATACAATTCCTATTGTTATACTAATAAATGGCAATATTAAACCCCAAGACATGCAGAAAATGTGAAATTTCCTACTTAAAGATTATAGTAACAGAACCCACTGTCAACTTCTACTGATTAGGCAGCAACTCAAACAAACAAACAAAAAACTAACAAAACCCCAGGAACCTAATTTGTAATTGAATTGAACATGTCCTTCAAAAAGGCCATGACAAGTTTAGTGAACTGTTAACTGAAATTGAATCTTTACAGGAAAAAAATACAACGAAAAGAGAATGTGATGATTAACATAGCTTGAAAAAGATGTGTTTCTTGACTAAAAGTTCAGCTGCCAGAAATCTGAGGGCTGAATACTAACTGTGTGGGTTAGATCATCATTTAACAGAAAGGTGAAATGATCTTCCAAAGCATGCTTTTGTTTGTAGCAAAATAACAGTCTGAATTCCAAGTACTGGACTCATATTACTCATGAGTCAGAGAGAAAAAATGAATACCAAGCTAGCTGGAAATACTTTTGATTCTAAAATCTTAGGTACATATTTCATATTTCTCCTGATGTGAACAACTTTGAGTGAAGTAATAAATCGAGAGGGGGTTACCAAGTTTTTTTGCAATGTTTCTGCACCCTGGTTTCTGTTACAATCAGATACAGTTACAATCATGTAACACATATGTCAAGCGTAATCATTATTCTCTCTCTAGACTGAGTCAGTTGGAAGTTGTTTCATTTATGCTATGCATTATGAAAAAACACAATTATCACAGAAAATAATTACAAGTCATCTGTGAGATAACCTTCAACAATAGTTGTCACTGTATCTGTCATTTTGTAAAGGCATAACTGCAACTTATTTTTTCCCCAGAGAAACATCCATAGAAAAAAGCAGTGAACACAAAAGTAACTACAAGATCTGTATAACATGTATAAAATAAATTTTATCAAAATAGTATTTCAAACTGTTCCCTATTTCTTCCTCTTTACACTTATTTTTCTTTTTATTTTTCCCTTGCTTAAAGGGGGAAAATGAGTTTGTAGACTTAATGGGCAGTTAGGACCAAAGTTTTGCCCCAGTCTTCAAATGAAGATAACAAAAAAACCTTCATGTCCTATGAAACTGCACAAAAAGTTTAGGAAGATGACTGATTTCAACCTTCCATGTGCAGCCTAATACAAATGTATTAAATATTTGCTAGTGTCAGAACCAATGTGGGAAAGTACTAACTGTGTTTAGATTAAAAGAATGAATAATCCCATAGGACAGGATTACCCCCTGCTTCAACCTAAGCACGTTCTTAGCAGCTTTGCATAACTTTACAAGTGATGAAATATATCCTATACGGCCTTTATGCTTGTTCTAGGTTTTGAAATCTGTATAAAGCAGTCTATCTGAGTACTGAAAAACTTAGTGGATCCTATGGGCACACTAGCATCTTTTACCATGAAGACAGGTTTTCCTAAAGCAGGATTTGGTTATCCAAAGTACATTTTCTGCCTTTTGCCCATATATCTGGATTGAACATCTTCCTTGAACTCAGTTTTGAATCTACCTCTTTGCTCAGGAAATGGTGCATAAAGCCACCTGAGTCAGTGCTAAATCAAATCAGAAAAAGACAGACATTTTACCCAACACAGAGTCAAATGCTTTCCATGCCTTTAAATATAATCCCTCATCATGCTGGACCATTCTGACATCAATTTCATTAGATGATCTAACATTTCCTTTTCTTTAGCTCATTCCCATTTTCCCACTGAACACTTATTACCAATATTTAAAATGAGAATATATTGTGAAACACTACTGGAAATTTGTCGGCTAATAATTATTATCTTTTTACAAGAGAGATCTCAGTTCACTTCAGTTTTCCATAATTTAATAGTATTTCAGCAAGGCTGAGTAACTGACAGCAACTCTAGCAAGTGTTTTGTTCCCTGTTTGTTTCTCTGGAGAAAGATACATAGTAAGAATTTTACCTGAATGACATTCTTAAAGTCTTTTCTGATACATAACATACAAAAATGTCAGATACTGTAGTTATTCCCTCTTCTAAGTGCAGATTTATTACCATAATCCAAATACCTTGTATTCATTTCAAGTACATATTACATTCAGTATGCATTAAGCACAACTTTATTATTTGTAACTCACAGTTTACAAGAAGATTCATATCTCTTTCCAGCCTTCTGCTATTCCAATTTCTGCATTACAGCAGGTGACAAGCATCTCTGGAAATCTGAAGCAATCAGAGAGAATTACATGTAAAAATCAGTATTCTTCAACTGGAAATGGAAAGGTCTGCTCTTAAAATCCAAGTTTTAGCATTGCATCTAGTTAACAGATGCATGTAGGATGTGGATAATCAGAAAATAACAACTAGGGTGCCAGACTGTGGTACATCATGTACCCAAAAACAGCAGCAGTTTGAAGAACTGTACAGACAAAAGTTATGGCCCTTGTGAAGACTAGGTTTTTTTCCTTAAAAAGTGAGCAATAGGTCTTTATCCCCAGGTGGCAGGTCAGAAACTATGCATAGGGTGGCTCATGAAAATAAAATCGCACACTGTGTCTAGAATTCCTAGAGTGCCCGGAATGAATGCTATTTAAATGCATATTTTTTTTTAATTCATGTTCGCTGAAAGTATGCAAAATTAGGTAAGAGATGAAGTAGTATTTTAATATCTTTTTTATTGTTTGGATAAGTCAATCAAGCTCTAAGGAGTTCATAGCTGTGTTATAAGCAGGACCCTCACATTTGTAAATCAACATATGAATTTTACGAAACAATTAAAATCAGTACAGCAGAAAAGCTAGTGAAAACTTAGACTTAGTATCTAAAAACTCTTTTTTAAAAGGTCTTTTCAAAGTCAATTTTTCTAACTATCTTTATGATCTTCCACCTTCTTCATCTTGCTTGTACAAGGAGTGACCTAGTTCAGACCTGAATAGCTAATAAGCATGGCTATGGAATTTCCAGGATTAACTCAGATCTGGAAGCAACACAGACATGTCAGCACAGAGCTAGCTGCTCAAGAAATAATGCAGAAAGCTCTAGTTTTTGCATAGAGGACTGTGTAACAGTCGAACTACAGCTCGAAAACTTCTAATGCAGTTCATTCAAACTGGCTTTGAGGGTGTCCTTCCCTGAATCCCACAGATCAACTCAGGCCAAAATCACTGTAGTAGAAAGTGCTTTTTTAAGCTACTGTATCAATCAAGATTTTGTGATACATCTTTCATTTATAATCACCTTCCTAGTTAACTGCATCTACACGTTTGTTTCAGTCATATTATTTTAAATGAAGATACAGCAAATGGAAGAACTGGGAATACTTCTGTTTCATTGAACTATAAAAGTGAATCATAATTCACATTTATGATTAGGTCTGTTCTATACAGTTGCTTGGCCTGTTGTTGCTTCTCATCTCAATTAAACCCAAAGAAGATAGCATAGAATTTTGCCAAAAACACAAGGGACATAATAGAATCTGTTATGGGAAGTCTAAAGTGAAGTCAAATAGAAGCAGAGCACAGTTAATTAAAAAGTAGTCCCAAATGCTGGGGGAAAATCACTGCTGTAGGTCTTAGGGCAGTTCCCTAGGAGCAATCAAAGTGAGAAATGGGTATCACAACCATTTGTTCAAAGTAAAGACTTCAAGGAATGACCTTGTCAAGGAATAAATACATCCTGGCTTTGCAAAATTTATTTAGCTCAGTTTAATTATTTTGCCTTCGAAACACAAGTTCTTGGCTGCAAAATTATTAGGTAGCTTCTCTCAACTTCAACTGAGCATATTAAATTACTAGAAAACCAATAAAGCCATGTTTTGTAAAGAACTAAAATAAAAAAATAGAAAGCAACCCAATTCAAATTCAGAACAAGTTCCATCTTTTCACAAAAGTAGTATTTGAAGTACAGGGTTTATGGAAAGCAAAAGTTTTAACAGCAACCATCATGAGCCACTAATCTAAATCAAACACTATGCATCTGTCAAGCTGATAATGGGTGGAAGTCTTATGGGCTATTTCAGTGATTTTTTTTTTTGTTGTTGTTATGCAAATGCTTCAGGTAACAAAACAGCAACAACAGTTCCATATTGAATACTTTCCATTTGATTTAACACGAAAAAAGCACTTCAACTAAAAAAAGCTGCAGAAAGTAGATGCCGCCCCCTTCATGATGGTAAAGTAACAGAGGGTGAAAGGGCATGCTGATGCTACTTGAAGTGTAATAAGAATAAATTCCATACAATTTCACATCTGCACCTCTTGAACAAATTATGGCATAATCTACATCAACAGTGTTAAAAAAAAAAGTTTGAACTCTACAGACCAATGCTTTCAAACATATACCCCTCAGGTATGCAAAGAATAACATCAGTTAAATTTCATGTGGATATAAACATGAACCAGGCTGAAGGTGTACATCTGACGTAAAGTAATGCCATTTCTTTGCCCAATCTGAATGCAGAACTGTAGTGAGATTTATAGAGGCTTAACTTTGATCTTACAGAAAATTATGGATTACCAACATAAAGAAAATGTTGATGTTATTTATTTTTATATTGTACATTATCAGTTTATAAATTAAGTCTTGACAGATTCCCTTTAATAAATCTCAGCATTTTACCCATCTTTCTGAAATAAAAGAATGAAAAAGCAGTGCTCTCCTACTAAATTTCACAGGAAAAAGTAATATATTAGGCTTCAAATTTCATTTCCTCTCTATCCCCTGGGACAACAGTAATTGTGAAAATATTTACTCATATGAATCTTGTTGCTAAATTTAAAGAGTAAAATTAACTCAAACGTTTTCAACATGAGGATTTGCACTGGGACCTAAATGTATGCAAGTAAACCTAAGGTGCACTTTGTTCATGTCTTGAGCATTAACTGGAAAATAAAGGGATGAGGGAAGGTATGCAGAAAATATAATGATGAACCCAGGAGACTTTAAAAAGCCAATGTAATGAAATAATTTCAGACAAATTCACTAAATCTTAACTGCATATTCAATTATAGATAAGTAAGAGCAGGTAACAAACACTTAGGAGCTTCAGTAGATTTCATGCTATTACCTTTATGTCTCAGAAGTCTATTCCAGGGCAATGACTTTCAGAAATAAAAAAAAAAACATTTAAATCTAACCCACAAAAGAAAGCAAGGTCAACAATACATATAATATACAGGATTTGCTGCTTTTTGAATGCTTGTGCTTGGATTTTTCCCAAGAAAAATTATCAGCAAAATAGATAATTTTAAGTTAAATAGTTCAATTTAAGGATGTGGGAAAAGTTTGCTTCTCTTACAGAATCTAAGTCCCAACCTTTTTCTATATGATCCAAGGTTTACCTCAGTCAGCAATTACACTGCTAAATATAGCATGCTGAGAGAAAAACAGTTTTGCATAAGTTTTTACAAATGAGATCAGATATGATTAATTCCTTCTGTCAGAAGATACATCAAGTATTTCTAGGGGTTAGCATAACTGTGGCTGAACAGAAAGGTAAGCAGCCTTTTAGAAAATAAGGCCAGGGATAGGATGAGGGGTAATGGATTAGATATTAGGAAGAAATGCTCTACTGGGAGAATGGTGAGGCCCTGGCACAGGATGTCCAGAGAAACTGTGGCTGCCCCATCCCTTGCAGTGCTCAAGGCCAGGCTGGATGAGGCTTAAAGCAACCTGCTCTAGTAAAAGGTATGCCTGCATCAAACAAAACCCACTGCCAGTTCTAACCCCAGGATAAACGAAGCTTAACACAGGCAGAAGGAGCACAGCTGCCATCTTGTTTCTGCAGACTGGTCCATTTTTTCTTTTCCATAAGGCTTACTCTTACTTTAATTCTAGCATCCTCCTCTAGACTCCGAATTTACCTCATAGCACAGCCCAACCCCTCCAACCTCTCTCACTCTCCTCACAACCGCAGCAGAGCACTAATAACCCAGACACTGCCCATGAACACAGACTACAACACAGAAATCCCCTAACTTCCCGCCCCAGTCGCTCACCCTCCAGCCGCTCCCTGAGCCCCGCAGCACGGCTCGCACCCACCTGCACCAGACCTGCGAGAACCAAAACACCAACAGAAAAACCCACCCCGGGCTACCGGGCCGGCGGGCAACCGCAGCCGATCATGGCTCGGCAGATGGGGTAAAAGGGCCGAGCGAGGACCCCCGGTTCGGTGCTGGGCGGGAAGAGGCAGGGGCGCGAGGCGAAGGTGGGGAAGTGCTGCCCGGTCTCTGTGGTGATAATGGCGGCTCCTTTGAGGTGAGTAGTTGACTGCTGTGTGGAGCTCGCTCTGGCCGGGTAGCATGCTGCTCCTTCTGCAGGAGGGAGATCATTCTAGTTGTCTGGGTACCTCGTGGTGTGTTCCTCTGGGTTGTGGCTTCAGGTACTTGTATCCTTCCTATTCATATAAATAAGAATTCTCTTTGTGGAAACAGGGGCTTTAGTGCTTGAGGTAAGTCAGGACAGCAGGCCTTGAGGTTGGTTTTCCTTCCTCAGGTAACCGTCATCTCTACTTCTGCTGACTATGCAGGAGGAGGGATATTTCTTCATATGTTTCTACCTGCACCATGACCAGGAGAAACAGAGCTAGCTTTATTCCTGATGCATGATGAAGCTGGTCAAGTAGGGCCAATGTAGTGCCTATTGGTCTAAAATGACCCACAGCAGGAAACACTGCAATTGAATTTGTATTCCTGTCATGTTTAAGCTGCTTTGTCTTTTTGAAATGGTGTTTTGGCTTTTTGGTAATCATTTATGGTAATTGTTATTTTGTTTTTTACCAAAAGAGCTTTTAAATGAAAGGGGAATGGAAACTGCACTTTTTGTGTTATTCCTTTAACTTTGACGTTCCAATAGAATTTTCATTGCTGGTTGGGTTTTCTTGGTGTCCCAAGGCTTTTTTCCTGAGTCTAGATAGGTAATTGATAATGCTTTTGAGTTTCTTTTTCTTAAGATGTGACGTAAATGTCACAGAAAAAAAGGATGTACTGGAGTGGGTGATGTCAAAAGAGCCTGAAACTTTAAAGTTGCTTCTTTTTCTTCAAAAGTGCATAGCTATTACTCTAAGAAGTCTCTTAACAGATAAGAATAAGGCTTACTACAATATATTCAAGTACAATAGAAATAAGAAACCTCAACAATCCTATGTGTTTGAGTTCAGACTGCTGTGATGGCAGACATTTTTTATGTGTTATGTGACTGAAAGGTCTGAACTCAAAACTTAAGGTCTTCCGATACATAAATAATTTCAACCTGACTTGCAATAACGTTATTTAGTCATATAGTGTATATAAGTGAAAAAAGATTACTCATTCAGTTAACTTCCTGAGGGTATTTTATTATAGTAACAAACTGGAGGTCAAGCAAAAGTTATGAAGCAGCCTTAGGAAGTTAACCTTCTGATTCTGGAGTTGCAACCCTAATTAATTCTTATTTCTCTCTAATAAGGTTTTTACACCTGATAACTATATCTAGTTATTATACTGCTTGTCAGTACTGCAAATGAGCAAATTTAGCATAATGCTGCTTTTTAAGTAATTGCTGTTTAATCCTGACTTTTTTCAAAAAAAAAGCAGTAGCAGTCGTGATTGGAAAGAAGCTTCAATTTTGTTAACATTGAGTTCTCTTTGGGGGAATAAATCATACAGTACATTTGTGTACTTCATAGAGTTTGACTCCATATTGTAGTAGTTAAATGACTAGTATGTTAACAAAAATAAAATCCACCCATATTGAAATGAAACTTGCTGTTGGTCTTGTTGGGCTCAAGATTTCACAGAGAGTTTTTGGCAGTGGGGCACCATGGCTAAAGCAGTGAGATGTTTGAGATGTTTTGTCTGGTAAAATGTGTATTTACATTAAATGCAATGCACAAAATACCAAAGCTTGGAAGTGCTCTCCTTATGTCACTGCTGAAGTTGGGTAATCCAACATCCATAAAGTATCTAATAAAACCTTGAATATTTTCCTATTTCTTTGTTTCTGGAACAACTTTACTAGTATCAATATACATTTCTTCCTCAGCCTCTAATATTTGGGAATGTCAGTAATGCCTTGTTCTCTAAAATGCATCAAGTACTTTCATATTGCTTTCAGGTATATGTAAGTATTCTTGAGCTGACAAACAGCAGCTGTAAAACAAGTTGTGTTGAACCAAAAAGAAAGATGATTTTTACTTATTGACCCAAAGGTTGTAAGAAATAGGCCTAGCTTCTTAGACTTGAATTTCTGTCAATGAAGTTTTGAAAACTGATTGTAATCGTATGTCTTAAGTTTAAAGCTTGCTTAGGAGAAAAATAGATCTGATCACAACCAATAAAGGACCTGATGTTTAACTTACCTCTCTGTTTTGAAATCTTTTGCTATTTTAGTGTAGGATGAATGAAGGCGACATCTCTACTTGTTATTTCCATATACTTAGTACTGTAAGATGTGCACAGAATAGAACTAACATTATTTTTAAAAGCAAAATCAACTATTCTTATATTGTCTTCTCCACACCTTAAAGAGAGTGGTTAGAGGTTGTAGGTGAGTTCAGAGTTCTAATTTGTGCCAAATAAATAATGAGACCAGACATTTTTAGCTTACTTTGCTGTTTGGAGTATAACTTCAAGTCTGAGAGCGCATATTTTTCTTTTTTCTTGGTATGTCTTATAAGAACAATCTTTCCTTTGTTTGAGGAAATAATTCATGACATACAAAGGACTCTGGAAAAAAAATACATGAGCAGTAAATGTTTTGAGCTTCATGTCCTAAAATAGCTTTACAGTTTCTTTCAGGTACTTGCCAGAAGTTAGTAAGTCTTAACTATCATAACAGTATATTTCAAAGTGAATAAATAATTATAGTCGTCAGGACATGAGCTGTGCATGGATTTGGTGTTGGAATGGGATGTTCCCTTTCCAGCAGTTTTTTTGGAGCTTTTTCAGAAATATCCTCACTGTCATGCATGGCTGCTCTTGTAGATGCAGGAGATACCAAATCTTTATTAGAAATTAACTTAGTTTTGCAGGAGCAGTCTGGAAATATTAGCTAATCCTCAATGCGGGGTTGCAAGAAGGGCACTCAAAAGTAAAATGGCTTGCCCAGGGCTATGCAGTAAAGAAGCTGCTGCATGCTGACTTGAATAACTGGTAGTACTGTCACCAGTAGAAGAGGAGCGCTTGAAAGTGATAACTAGAATTCTAATGTGCTCTGTGTGGGCATAAATGGAAAAGTGCTGAAGCTGCTCTGTGATACAGACCAGCACAAGGCACAGAAGGCTTCCTGCTAGAGTTGGCATAGAGATACAAGGCTCATCATTTCAGCTATGAAACATGAGCAGTGGTATCTCCTTGCATAACATATAAGATGAATCATGAATTGTGTTTTAGCATCATTGAGGGAATTTTTGAAAGGAAATTTAAGTTGGTTGTCAGGAATAGTTGGGTTTTTTATGTCCCAATTTGCAAATAGGCACTTCCAGATGAAGACAAATAGTTATCTTATCAATGAGATATATATATGTAGCTTTTCATTATCAGTAAATAATGAAATTTTCTCTATTGACTATATTCTGCAGAGTAGGATCTATAAAACTTTGGGTTTGTCATTCTGCTTTGTGTGTGCTTGTATCTTTTAATATCTAATAAACTGGTTTCAAGTGAAAAGGTAAGTCTTTTCACAATAATACTAAAGGCTTTGTAGACATCTATATAATTTGGAGGCAAATACTACCATTATATTGGATTTCTGTAGGTATAACTTGTGGTTACTCAAGTTTAAAACACTGATGAATCAAAAGATTATTTCCTTAGGATTTAATGGACTTACATAAAGTCATTGGCTGTATTTCCCTTTGAAGAGCCCTTGTCAAATTTCTGCTTGCAGGCTGCTTCTACAAGGATCCAATGTTTGAGATGACAGAGCCAAATAGGTTTTTAAGGTCATATCTATGGATCATCCAAATATGAGGGTCTTTGGTGATGATGCCTGTGATAAACAGGTAAAACAGTGTAGCAAAGGTGTTCAGTTGTAGCCTTGCTCTTCTTCCCTCTTCCTACTTCTAATGTGCAATTGTCAGAAGTACAAGGAGTAGTAACTGGAGTTCCCATGCTGTCCGTCCTGTGCCTGTAATGGCTCTTTATGCATCCTTGCCAACAGATGTAATTTAAAGTAACTGTGAATTGGCATAGACCTTGTTGTGCTACAGATAGCCTTTAAGAGCTGCTCCGATGCTTTCCTCCAGTTTACTGTGGTGGTCCTGGCTGCAGATAAGAAATGAAATTGTCATGTTGCCATTTATTTCTGCTTATATCTCGTAAGTAGTTAACTCTTACCTGCTTTTAAGTGTGCAGAGTATGTTCTTATGGACTTATTGGAAAACTCTATTTGGTATTAATGTGCAAGTTCAAATATAAATTAATGCAAAACTAATTAATTTTAAAACTTAAAAGAATCGCCCAAGTCACTTCTGTTCAATTCCTGTATTTGATTTTCTGATTAAAATGTCATAATAACTTTAATGTCTTACTGCCTTTAAATTGAGCACATGTAGTTTTATCTGGTGGCATTTTCAATTATACAGATGTGGTCTTGTATTAATTTGGATCTCTAGTGAGTAAGAATGCTTCTTTTCTGTCTTTAAGAACTCTTCTGCATCTGCCTTTATTTCTCATGCAATTATTCTGGCTTTTGACATACACAAATCCTGTTTTCCATTCCAGCCAATACAGCATTGCCTATGTGAATTCAAAGCCTTATTCTGTATTCAGAGCTTACAATAAACCTTCATGTGAGAGCAGCCTAAAGTGCTGCTTTGTCATTTGAACAGGGATAGATCTGCATGCATTATTACATATACCTCAAAAAGGTCTCATGTGGCTTGCACAGATTTATTTTGCTGCATCTACAATTGTATATTCATGAATTGGAACAGCATTAAGATGAGGCTGAGAAAGAAGCTGGAATGCAGGATACCTCCACCAGCACATTGCCGTACTTACTGGTGGGAAATGGCAACTGTAAATATCATTGACAGTGAGACTTTTTATGCTTATGGCAGTCCTTTAGCCCTGGTTTAAGGTGCCTCTGTCACTTAATCCCAAGTGTTTTATACAATTCTACAAGGAACTTTAACGACTTGTAGCTATCTACTAAAGTATTTGTCAGCTTGGTATCCAAAAGTAGCTGAGTAAATAGCAATTTGTGTGAGTTTTTCTCAGGGGAAAAATTGTAATCTAGTGAAAGGGTCACAAATAGAGAAATCGGAGATTCAAGATTCCTAGCTGTGGCTAATACTGATCTACTGTGCAGCCTTGAACGGAACACATGAGGGACAACGCTTAGAAATCCTGAATTTACACCAATGGTTAAAATCGCAAATATGCTTGTCACTTTTTGAAAAATAGGAGTTTGTTTTATTCCCCATCTAGAAAATAGACATAATGGTACTGGTGTGCCTTAGAAGAGTTCTCAAGGCTCTGAAATGTTCTTTTAGATCAGCTGGGATACTTCTTTGGCTTTCCTTCTGAAACCAAAGAATCTTCCTCAAAAAAGTGGAAAATTAATGAATTATTTTCTCTGATCTGACAACTAAGTTTGCTGGGTTATCACTTTAGAAGCATAAAGGATATTAACTTGTAACTTTTTTCTCATAGAAGCACTCCTAGAAGAGCAACATAAGTGAAAAGTTTTCACACTTCTGTGGGAAGGTAAGAGTTTATCTTACCAAAATACTCTTTATGTACTTACTATCAACTTTTGGTGATCTGTCCCCTGCTTAAATATCATGCAAGAAACCAGAATTTGCATTAGCAATCAATATGTCCATCAATTTTCTGCCTAAAACTGGTGTAAGACACCTGACGTTTCTGATCTTCATCATGAGAGGATTTTGGGAGAGATAAAAAAAATTCTGGCTACTTTCATGTTGCCTATCACTTTTTTTCCTTATAAAATACTTTCAAGAGTGTTTTCAGAACTTTCTAATATTGAACAATAATCGAGAATTTCATGAAATAAGTACTTTTGTACCAAACAAGCTGGGTGGTTGAGTAAACAAATGTAATACTCTTTAAAGGGTTCTGGTTTTCTAATATGTGATTTCTAGTAATGATAAAAGCTTCTATCATTAGGGAAGAACTATGCATACATTTGTTACTCTGAATTGGAAACTATGGAGCTTTACCAGCACCCTAAATCGTTCTTAAAAATGAGTTTACTTTGCACTTGATCAGCTTATATAGTGCTAGATGGTAGCAAATGTCTGCTGTCACTGAAATTTGCAGTGTCAAAGCTCATCAGGATAGGAGACAAAGCTTGGCCCCAGATGTGTTATTTTAGTTTGTTCCTCTAAGAAAGACTGAGGTAGATATTTGCTTCTGCCTGTCTCTACAGCTCAAGTCCCCCAAAAATCTAGAAGAACAGGATGATTTTGTCAAATATTTGCAAAAGATAAAGTTAGTACACAAGGGCTTTGAGTATCACATTACTTAGTGCATAAATTCCTGGACTAAAAGTAAAAGGGCAAGTGAGAAGATTGAGAGCATTGTCTAGTGACTCTTCAGACTAATAGCAGCATACTGTCCTAATCTACTCCTAATGTTGATGTTCATGTCATGTAGCCTCAAGAGCTTTCTAGATAGGTGCACAAAGCATAATCTGCAAAAAGATCTTGTGCACCAAATGGATGGATTGTAGATATTAAGAATGACTTTACATTCTGTTCTGTATGAGTTGTCTTTCTCCTTCACTGCTCCACAGAAGAAATGAATCTACTTTTGGTATTAGAAGGAAAAGTAGCTGCTTCAGCAGGGGGATGGGGCAAGATACCAGCTGTTCCACAGGTGTATTCCTTACAGCTACATCTGAAACATCAGTGCTTGCTGGTTACCCCTGACCCTCCCTTTTTGTGGAATTTCTCTAGGACCTATAGCTGCTTTTTTTTTTTTTTCTCTGAAGTTGAAATGGGCTTTTGTCTGATCACTCCATATGTTGTGTATTCTGGACCATCCCCACCACAGATGTTCCTCTCCATGCATTAAAACTGGATTTCAGCTCATTCGGCTTAAGCACTTGACTTTAAAAGGCAAACAAATCAAATCCCTTTCTTGAGGGTATAATGTATCATTTTCCCCTCTTTTACTGTGTATTATCATCCTTTACATCTGATTGCATCATCAAAATCTAACTTCCTGCATCTGTGTTGGCTAATTAGTGCTTTGGCTTTAAACCTCCTTTCAGAAATAATGCATTTTCTGAACTAGTCAGTATTTTTATTTATTTTATACCAAGTGTTCTGAACATGTTTAATGAAAAGAGGAAGAGTGATGATTTCTCTGAATTGGGTGCACCAGAGTGAAAAGACTGGGATGCAGAACCAAAAAATCAGTGATGGGGGGGTGGGAAGGCAGATCATAGGAGTGAGCAAGTAAGGCTAGTGATGCTTCAGTGACAGCAATCAGTCAGGTGGACTAAGTGTAATGAGAAATTAAAAAGGAAAAAAAAAACAACAAAAACCAAAACTTTTACTCGAAGCATGTGGACTGTTAATGATTTGACTGCAAACCTCTTTGAAAATGCTGTTTCCTAGAGATGGAGACCAACTGAAACAAAAAAGGGAATGAAACTGTTCTCTAGACAGAAAACTGATGTGTGTTTGATGTACTTGGCTTAAACTCCCCCAAACTCCCCTGTTTCTGCAGTAAAGATTGTGGTACGCAAGTGTCCATACTTACTTGATGAAGGAAAAGAGATGAGATACAGACATTGTTCATTGAAATGAATGGAATTGGCTAGTGTTTAATGGCCAATTTGTCTTTACCAGTGGAAGTAACTTGATGTAGTCCAAGTACCTATAATGATCAGTGACTTTTTCTAGTCACAGCATCTTACGCAAAATATTTGTGTGGCTTTGGAAAAAAGTATACGAGAAGTCACTAACATTTTGAAAATAATTTTAATATTTCTACACAAAATATGAAATGACCTGCAGTGAACGTCCAGCTAAATCTGTGTGAATGTTGGCATTATAGAGTACATTGTGCTGCTTCTTTTCATCTCCTAGTATACCACCTAGTAGATAGACATGTACTTCAGATTAAGTCAAAGCCCTTAAATTTAGACCTAATCTACAAATATTCAACAAAGATAATACAGATTGACTTCCTGGCATATTAAAGAAAAGTGTTAGTTTTAACAGACCTAAATTGGGTCAAGATTTCAGCTTGGGGTAAGTCATGTTGCTGCTATTGTTTCATCTTGTATATTTAGTCAGTTATTCGTAAGCCTGTTGTAGTATCTTTGTGCTGAGATTTTTTTCAACATGGTGGATCATACTGCCATTGTTCAGTAAAATGTGCACCTCACATTTAAGGAGAAAACACGTTTTCACTCCTTTCTAGAATCAACTCTTTATATTTCTAAAATGCAAAGTTGATGCATTTTCCTTGTTTGATAGGCACAGATAAAATTACAACCCAAATTTGTTAACTTTGGTTAGGAATGACATTGGCACCTTGCCTGCACTTGCAATCAGTACACAAATTACAGTGCCTTTTCTCAGCAGCAAGGTTATCTTGGATTCAGTTTAGGAAGTGCTCTATAACTTAGGCATGCCCCACCAGCCTACCACAATGCCATGTGTCAAATTTCTTCCTGTAAATGCAGCCTTTCTTAAGTAACGTAGCTGAAAGAGAAATGAATGGGGAATAATTCAGTGAGATTGAATGGCAGGACTTTGGACACTTACAGCTTCTGCAATGCTTCGTATCTGAGCAAGGAAGAATTGCTAAGTTGAGAAATGCCAGGATCATTCATCAGCCATTTGTTGAAGTGATGTGATTTTCATAGCTTGTAGAATATAGGATTTTGTTTTGCCTCAATCTGCCAATGTATTTTATGTTTGGTTCAGCCTTATTGTAAAATTTGATGCAATTAAAGTAACTGAGTTCATTGATCTATGAATGATTCCTAAAATGGCACGTAAAATGTAACAGGGAAGGATATATCATTTTGGAATACTTTTTATGCAAATTACATAAGTAATTTATCATTTGGCATTAGCTGAGCTGTGTGTGTCTACCAGAGCAATCTGAAGGTGCTGTAAGTCATGGGGCCTAACCTGCTGCCTCTTGAAAACAAATTAGAGGTCTCCCAATTGACTTTGTGGAAGCCAAGAACTGTTTGAAAATCTTCTAAATGGAGAACTTTACTAATCACTCATACTGGCTAGGAATTTTATTCCATGTTATAAAAATAACAAACGTTTCACTCCTGTGATGTTCCAGACCTGATTTCACTTGAGTCAGACTCATGGAAGAGTAAGACTGGTAAGAACAAGATGAATTAAGGCAAGTTTAGCTACGTTGTGTAATTCCAATAAATGATTGCTTGAGTATCTGCTCTGAAGCTGACTATTGTTAAGCTAGTCATGTGTTACTGCCCCATGGGACTGCTACAGTGTTCTCCACTGTTCTCCATTGATCTCCATGCTATATGCCCAATACACATGAATGTACTCCAAATAGTCAAAACTTTAACAAAATTGAAAAAAAAATCCCCAAGTCTTGCACATGAGTGCATGATGTCAATGTAGAACTTGAAAATACAGATGGCTTTCCCTTCTTTAAATGTGCTTGGAAAGTAGGAGATTATGTGTAAACATTTTTTGTATGCACGTGCGGCTGCTTCTGAAGAATGCCTAGTCAAAATCTCACAGAGATCAGTGCTGGGTAATAGTTCTACCTACACAAAGATATAAATTTATATCTGAAGATCTGAAATGTCTTCAGAAGATCAGGATGAACAGTAATGGGGAGAAACCAGGTTTTGGGGCAAAGCCGAATTCCCTGCACATGTCAACCTCAGCCTTCCTCTTCCTAGGGAAAGCTGTATCAAAATGATGGCGGTAGTGGATGCTGACATCTAGTGGTTATAGGACGCAAAGGAGAATTCAACTCGGTCACCTGTATTTTGTTAGACGGGTGAACCATGCTTTTCAGCCCTGCAGCTGGACAGTAAGCTTTGTTTTTAAAATGCAATTTCTTTCAATCTGCATTTTTATTTTTAAAGGCTTTGTAGTGTATGGTTTTAATAATTCTTAACTTGATGTTTCTCTAGCCTCTCAACATCATGTAGTCTAAATATTCTGTACAAGAAAATATTTGATTTTCATGAGTTCAGCATATGGTCATATGTGGTTATCTAACTTGAATGCAACAGAAGAGCCTTTAAATGGTTCTTTTCTTATAGGAGCAGAATGGCATTATAGAGAAGGCATTAAGAGCTTGCAGCCCTGACCAATGGTTGTTCCAAGATACAGAGACAAAATCTTGACATCCTGTTCAGAGAAGTGTTAAGAATTTGCTTTCCAAAAGCAATATTGACAATATATGAATTTGGTATTTGTCAATCATTAGTGATTTCATGCAAGAAACAATTACCAAGAAGTGTTAAGTTCAAGTGCATTACTGTTTTGGAAGCTTGCGTAGTCACAATTTTTTAGATGCTGGAGAAGTGTGAGAAGTATGGCTATTTTTGTGCCTTGTTCTTAAGCTTTTCCTGGTGCTGTGGCCAAAGATGGGGTACTGGGCTGCTGTGTCTTTGGTATGACCCAGTAAGTCATTCCTTGTGATTAAATGAATAATGTCTTCATTTTCTAAGTTGTAACATCCTTAGCAAAGCATTACAACCATCCTTTTCTCATTTTATTGCTTCGAATGAGAAAATTTTGTTTGTCTCACATTTTAGAGATATGCTTTGCTGTTCTGTCTCATAAATAAAAATCTAGGAAAATTTCTAATATAGAGAAATGCAAAAGATTGTGTTACATTCTAAAGACCACATAAATCTATGTTCCCTGGCATGTATGAGCTGCTGAATTCAAAATTGTCTGATGCGATTAACCATTTTCTTCATCTGTATTCTAATACTTATGCCAGTTTAATTTCTCTCTTTGGAAAGAGATCAATGGTAAAAGAAAGTACAGAGAATGTTAAGATGCCCCCTTTAGCATTTAATGGTACTGTGTACAGAATCTCAGCTAGATAAAACTGAAAAACATTTGCTGTTTTGCAAAATTAAGAACTGCAACATTTTAGGCCTGAATGGTGCCAAAATTGGGCATCTCAGCCTCTACTATGGTTTTCATCATGTAGTTTTGCCAAGATTTTTGATCTGTTGCTGCACTGTCAGAAGGACTGTCATACACCTATATTCCTTGATGTTTAAAGACCTTAATCCACTCTGTTATGCTGTGTTCTGGAGCAGTGACAATTTATCTTGCAGCAGTCCTGGGTTTGCTAGCTTTTGGAAGTATTTGCTGTGTTATCCTAAAGCAAAATGAGTCATAATTTCTGTTAGTATTGCTGTATATTACATATAATTACACTTGGATCATAGCTGCAACTAAGCTTCATTTTTATTTGAAATAAGTTTTAGGGAATAATCTGGATCTGGAAATACCAGAACACTTTGCAGTTGTATTGTTAGAGGGTGGTCTTAAATTCATGATTCAAGATTTTTAGTGCACAAATAATGTTTTTTAAATTATCTCTATTTTACTTCTGTTGCTTGATGCTGAAATTAAAAAGTGGGGTTTGGCAATGAAAGTGAAATGAAGGCAAGCATGTATTTGTTGCAAGGCTGTTCTGTCTAGTGCTGATGCAGTACGTATGTTGGACCACCAGGTAGAGCTACATCCAATGATTAGAATCGGGTTTGAGCTGTGTAAACTCACGCGTTTTGATCACTGACGAGTATATTTGAGAATGGCATTTCACTGTCAGAAGTAATGTGAAGTAATGGCTGTATACTTGTTAGTGGTGAGATTTTGCTTCGCAGCCGACGAAGTGAAAAGATGAAAAAGGACATGCATGAAGCATTTGGTCACCGAAGCTGAAATAGACTGTTGTTTGAAAAAAAAATTTGGGGTGGGGGTGCTGTTACTATAAAGAGAGATACTTGTGATCATTCAGAGGCTTTCATTAGGAATAGTATTTAAGTTGATTCAGTTTCCAGTTCCTACACTGTGTATTTCACATTTAGAATAGGTTGTTGTAACTATGAAGCAGCTGAAGTATAGGTTATTGCTTGATTCTGACTTCAAAAACTACTGGAATATGTTCGCATCCAAGAAAAGAATGACTAAGTGATTAAGGTAATGTTTTTTAGACACAATATGTCTTATGATGTATTAATGACAAACTAATGATATGCTGAAAAAACAGGTTGTCCTGTCAGGAGTGCAAGAGTTTCTTCAGTGCTGTTTCACAGCTGTGGACTTGTAGGTCAGAGAGCTTGCATGCTTTTCCTCGGTGTGCTTGTATCATTAGGACATCATATTATTTCTTAATACATATTTTGAGAAAGTTTTGTTGCTTAGCATGAAATATTTCACCAAAAGTCTAGAGTGATGAATGTTGCCCCCTGTTGCACCTTCTTTTAAATGATCTCAATCTGTAAAGTCAATATATCTCTTCTTTCCCAGAAAGCAACTGTTTGTCAGAAAGGGAAAAAAAAAAAAAAACAAACCTTTATTTTCTTTATACCTTCATACCTTGAAGTTATGTAGTATATATTGAGTTTGATCTTGAACTGTGTGATGTGTAACAGTATATGCAGTGTTTATCTGGCAAGGCAGCTCTGAATTTGTCATGTAAAAAATGTTCTTTTCCCTTCAGTCAGCTTAATGCCTATGTGCCATTCCAGAGTATGATGTCTACGTGTTCTGGCAGTCTCTTATAGTGAAATAGTGCCCTGAGAACATTTTTACACAGAAGGTAGATAGCCTGATTTTTCTGGGAGGCTGTGCACCTGTAACCTGTGGTTGGAACCACAATGTGATAAGCAGAGTTTTGAGGCTGAGGAGTTTATAGTCATAGCTGGGAAAACTTTGTTTCTCTGAAAATGAGGGCATGGGTAATGACAACAAATATGTGGTTGAATGACCTGAAGTAGTTCAGATGTAATAGAGCTCCACTTATTTCAATAGAAGAATAGCAGCTAACAAGAGCTCTGTTCTGGGACTGTATGCACCTTCTCCAGATTAAATCAAATTTGTTAGATGTAACAGGGAATGTATTTTTTTTTTCATGTGCCTACATCTAGTGTAGGTTTGTGTATAGTTCTTCATGATTTTCAAGTTAAAACAAGCCAGTAAATATATTGCATGTACTATAAGCATAAGCTGGATTTTGGTACATTACGCTGTCCATCATCATGCAGACAGTTTTGGCAGTTGTAGCCATTTTAGAGCACTGAAAGTGTCTGCAGTGACATCCTGCAGGGAAGGTGTGTGTGGGGTAATAAATTGCAGTGCTTAATTCCAGTATGAAGCAAATTGTGGAGAGTTTTGCAAATTTCAGTGCAACATGCTGCAGTTTCTTGTGGAGCAGTTTTTAGTGTGGAAGGAAAGCTTCTGTTATATAGGAGTGGTTGTGAAAATAAAGTATAATCATCTTGAAGTGCACTTAATTTTTTAAGTGCAAATAATGCAGGGATTCTCTGATTAGAGAACTGGCACAGTTTTGCTCATATAGTCAGTGGTGTATGAGGAGCACAGTATGGTGAGACTAATGTAATTCAGATTGGCAAGAGAAAAGATTAGGCTCTTCTTTTATCCCCTACAGACAGACTGAGCAGTACCAGGCATACATTTCATCATAAAGTATCCAAATCAGACATTGAGAAACACTTACTGATGGACATAAAAACAAGTACTGGAGTAGGTTTTTCTGTGGTAAAGCTGCAGTGCCTTCGGTGTTAGAGGTCTTTAAGTACAGGTAGACAAGCATTTGTCTGTCTGGCGTGTCTTAAGTGGAGCTGATCTTGCAGTAGAGCAAAGGGTGTAGATTACCCTGTGGTTTCTTCTAGACATAATATTTTATGAAGGCTTTCGTGTGTGGATTCCATCCACGCTTCACCCGATGAAGTGCAAATGACCCTTCCTTGTAACTTTGTTCAGTTCTTTGAGTTAGTGTAATTACTCATGTATGCAAAGCAAGAAGTTCAAGGGCTTCGGTGGTTTCTCGTCCCTCTTGCATTCCAAGCATTTGCTTGACTTAAATGTGATGGACTTAGTCCACATCCTTTCCCTGTTTTCCACTTACCAGCTCCTGTTAGTCTTAATACTTTTCATTTGCTGTATCTGGCACACACGAGTTTCTTTTATCAAAGGACTTTCACACCTGAGTCCTCCAGCCACATACTTGCAGTAAAGTAACAGCTTAAAAGCAAATCCTTTTAAATCCTGAGGCCAAAGACCATAACAAACATATCTCCTCTAGGGATCAGTTTCCAAATGTGCTTTTGAACCTAAGTCCCAGCAGGTATTTGGCTTTAAGTGCGTCATAGGTCTTTATTTATTTATTTATTGTAGAGCCATCCCCCCTTCATTGTTGGCATCTCAAGATGTGCAATTTAAACCCATACCTCTGGTGAATTCTGCCATTGTAGTGTAGATTAGTAGAGTGCTGCTGGGTGGTGAAACATTGCAGGACAAAGAGATTTATCAAAATCTTGTGAGTGTCAGTTACAGGGAGACTGCCTATCTCTTGTTTCAGGAGGGAGGGAGAAGGTATATCGTACTTGTGAATCAACAGTTTGAAAGTGTGCTGTATATGGGGCACAGCAATCAGGCTGTGGCAGTGTGAAGGAGACTTTTAAAATATGAGTGATTTTTGTAAATACTGTGCAAGTTGTGCTGTAAACTAAGGTGCAGAATGGGTTTCATAATGAGGTTACACATGAGATACTTTTAAGTAGTAGTTTCTGCAATCTGCAGGTCAGTATGCAAACTGGGACCTGCAAAATATACTACATACCTTAGGAGACGGCATACTTTACTGCGTGTAAAATTATGTGAACTTGCAGATTAATATTGGCACTTCCAAAGGCCTGTTCAGACATGCAGCTTTCCAGTTTATAATTAGATGATAATTTCTATATTTTTGTGAGTATTATTTCTTGGGACATTTAGCTTTGTGTGAGCTCAATGGTAGGTTGCTTTATATAATCAGTTATTTCTATCCATGCTGAGTATTGCCAAACTGTAAAACAAGATCAACCCCACATACAGGAGCGCAGTTCCCTGAGGACAGGGCTATGTACTAGGTAAGGATTGATTTTTATCTGCTTTTGTCAGCTGTATGTGCTGACGTTTCATTTTCAGGTGACTGCACCGCTCACATTCTTTTCCTTACTCTCACACTCGTTAGATTGTCATTCTTATTTGGGGAAAGATACCAAGCGTGAATGTTCAATACGTGAAGTTCAAAATTAAAAAATGGTTGCACATTTTCTTCTTTTTTGGATCTTTTAATGTTTTGCAAATCAGAGCAATTCCAGAACTTCACTCTCTGCTCTCGCGTTCTCTCAGTCTATTGTTCCTTCTTCTCCCCCTCTCACTGTTAAAAGAGGGTTTGTTTCTTCATGCTGTGGGACTTAAAGTACTAAGCAATCTCAATTCTCCTCCTTTCCCTGGACATTTCTTTGGTGTTATTTTACTGAGGGGGTAAAAGAGGGTTGTTAGAGATAAAAGTTGGAAAGTCCAGTTCTTTAATTTTATGTAAATCTGTCTGTCCGAATACCACTCTTTCATTTGCCTTAGATACCCTTTGATACTTTCCAGACCTCTGACATAATTTTGTTACCGTGTATGTTGTTCACCAACTTGGTGGGTAGTGAAAGTCTGGGATTTACCTGCAGTATATTGTAACACCAAAATAGTCCTTAAGATTTGTTTCTAATTCAGCTTATTCACACATGCAAGTATCTACCTCAATTGATCTGATGCTTTAAATTCAAGCTAGTTAGTTTGGTGAAAAGTCGAAGCTTTGATTGCAACTGATGCTTGATGTACTTGACTCTCAGCAGTTCAAGCTACCCAGCTTATAAAATGCTAATTTAGCTTCTTTTTGCAGACCAACTCTTTTCAGTTTGGTTATTCTTGTACTAGACATAATAGTTTGAAATACATTATTTCAAGAAAGTAACTTGTGTTAGGTGTTACAGTGAATAAAAGTGCAGTAATTGATCCAGGACATTGAAATGAAGAAAAGCAGGCAATTCTAAAGCTGAATGGCTCTTAACACAATGACTTTAAACTATTAAGCAGCATAAAAAAATAAAGAACTTTTTAACAAAAGAGGGAAAATGAAAGAATACTTAAAGCTAAATATGCTACAAATACTATGATGAGTCAGAGTCTTCTCTAGATTTTTTCCATGTTGAAAGTTACCTAAAAGAGGGATATCAATAAAAAAGTGGAAAAGAGTGATAATTTGTTCCAACTCTTTTGCACCAAAAGAGGATGACTATTTCAATCCTTTCTTCTAAAAAATTGGAAGCCCAAAGACAGTCTAATGTAGCCTAAAGCAAGAGATTCATAATAGTATTAATAGCCATATGCTCCATTTCAGCTAAGTACCCCAAGGCAATGTGGTAATCTTCCCTGATTCTGGAAGTTACATGTAAGTCTAGATATGAAAACTAATATAAATTGAATCTATAACAGAACAGATTGCAACCAGGTTGAAAGCAGGTCCTTTGGGCACAGTCAACAAAGGGGATATATTGAAGTGTAAATTAGTTGGAACACAGACTATTGTTACCAATTTGTTTGATAGAGTTTAGATGTATATGCTAGTATACTACCATTTCCCCCTGTGCCATCCCTTTAATCTAGTTTGCATTTTGTAAAAATGATAATGATTGCATTTTTAGGTAGCCTCATATTGATTACAATACACAGTAGATAGTTTTCCCATGGGAATTCAGGTCTAGCCATAAGGCTTTGACCTCTTCAACACTGTAATTCAGATCACAGTTCCATTACAGGTTGTGTCCAGATCTTGATAGAAAATAGCTTTGTACTATCCTAATAAATACAACCAAGCTATGTCATGGGAAATGTGTTATGTTGCTGTCTTGTGTCAAAGATGTTATAAACACATGGGATTTCTACTCTTTTGGTGTGTTCGTTTTTGTTCTTTTGGCCTTGTCAAGCAGTATGAGCATGTCCCTAGAGAAGCTATCTTCCCAGTGTCTCTTTCAAGTAGAACAGTTCCATTATTCCCCTTGGCAGGCTAAGATATTTTGATGCTGCAACTAAGAAGGGTAAATTTTGAAATGACTTAAATGCCAAACTTTGCTGAAATCAGTGGAAGAACAAAGCCTTCTATCTGTTGCTTTCTCAAAAAAAAAAAAAAAGTTAATCTTACAAAAAGAGTAGGAAAATGTAAAAAACCAAAATCAACCAAACCACTGTAAACTGTACAGTCAGCTGTAATGGGTTACATATTCAAAGCTTTATTTCCAAACCCACCAAAACTTGTGGAGGAAAACTATTTGGAAAGTATGCTTTCCAGGTCTTTATTCCTGATATTGTCAAACTTGCTATATGCTTGCAGGTCAATTCTACAACATATAGCTATTTCTGTACTCATTCTGGGTGCCACTCTTGTAAATTCCAGATATATGGCAAGCTTATGTTGCCAGCAATAGTAATGTTATGGTAGATTATCAGCAAATTTGTGATGGGATTGACATGCATGAGCACAAGTACTTGAAAATTCTTTTTTTGTTTTAATTTCTTTTATTCCCATTATTCCAGCAGTCTGCACGGAAAAGTAAGAATTTACTCTCATAAACTTGTCCCATGACTATTTCCTGTATTCATTCAGTGCTTCAGCAGATAGGTACGATTTTTTTTTTTTATGGTGGCAGAGATGTTTTTGGAAGAGACACAGGAATGAATTTGTGTTCACCCTGTTCTTAACTTCCAGTGAGTATCTGCTTTAACTCATCTAAGATGGATTTCACTAAATGAAGAGAGCTAGGAAAGTCATGTAAAATACAGGAAAGTCATATGAAATACATACTGTTTTTTATCTTCACGTATTTGCAGCCACATAGGGGCAGTGTTACCAGTCTAACTTTGCCTAAAGCTGAAACATGCATCCCAGGTGGATACTGACACATGAATGATTTTTTTAAGAGGTTAATTTAAAAATTAGAGTAAAAAGATCTCTAATATTGTTCCTTTCTTAAATTTTTTACTATACATAAGAGATATAAGACCTCCATTAAGTGAAAAACAGAGTATAAAATAAAAAAAAGATTGATTTCCTGTCAGTGAATGTGCAAATACTGTAATTTACTGTGGAGTGTCAGTGACATGATTTCAGATAAAATTGATATAAATTAGATACATAATAATCTAGCCAAACATGCCCTTAATACATATTTTGTTAGGTTAGTTCTCAGATTCCTTAGATTAAGAGCTCAGCATTTTTTTAGAAACTGAATAGCATGGTCCTTTTAAGAAGATAAATTTTTATCTTGCTCAGATGGTGTTCTCAGGCTGTCTTGCCCCTTCTGCCCTAAACTACTGAGTTTAATGTCATTGCATTTATAGTGATGCTCCCTGCCCTTATCCCACATTCCTTTTCCTGCTGTCCTTTCTTTGATGTAGCTCATTTTGTTGTTATAAACACTGTATGCCACACATTCATTCAGTGATTATTTTATATCAAGGGTGCTTTCCCATTGGTCTTGTTTAAAAATGGTAGCAGGGGAATATCTGTTGTTCCATCACATATGTAGCTGTAAAGAAACAGGAGGAGTAGGATTCTGCAAATAGTAGTGCCTTTTTTTGTTGTTTACCTGCTCTTATCGATTAAAGACAAAGGCAGAAAGACAAAGAGGTTTAGAGGGTCGTTGAGGTTTTTAATCTGTAATGAAGCTGTAGTATAACAAAATGAGCTAGTTTAATCAGTGCAAATATTGACAGGCATTCACAGGAACCCAGGAACTTCATATGCTTTGACTTTCAAACAGAGTTTTAATGTTTCTTTCAGGAACTTTCACCTCTTTGCTAGCATTTTCTTTGCATGCTAACTTTTTTTCTTTTAAGTTGTCTAGCTGATTAATGTAATTAGGTTAAACCTGTTTTAGCCATTTGTTATCAAAGCTGATGGAAGGACCATGGGCCCATATGTATTTTCTAGTCAGCAGATCTAATAGAAGATACTATTCCCTGTAAGTCTTGTGTTTAGTGCTGATTTGTGGTGATTACAGTTTGGGTGGAATTGTGAACTAGCCAAACAAGCTGTACAAAAGCAATATTACATGACTGCTGTCGTGGTTTGAGGCTCTCAAACAGTTCTGCTCACTCACTCCCCCCTCTTTCTTCCCCAGCCCTGGAGGATGGGGGGGAGAATCAAAAGAATGCAACTCCCACAGGTTGAGTTAAGAACAGTTTAGTAACTAAGTTATAACATAAATCACTACTGCTACCGCCAATAATAGTACAAGAGAAATACAAGGAAAGAGAATACAACAGATCTTCACCTGATACCTAGCCACGCAGTGCCCCCCCCCATCACCTGATACCAAGCTCGACTATGCAGTGCAACCCATCACCTCATACTTAGTCCCGGCCACGCCATGCACCCCCCTGCACCACCATCTTTCTGGGTCTCTGCCCTCTGTTTCTACAATCCTGGACATGACGTACTGTGGTATGGATACCTCTTTGGTCAGTTTGGGTCAGGTGCCCTGTCTCTGCTTCCGCCCAGCTTCTTCCTGGCTCCCCTCCTCCCTGGCAGAGCATGAAACTCAGAAAGTCCTCTGCCAGCCTAAACATTCTAAGCCATAACTATAAACACTGGTGCTATCAGCACTGTTCCCAAGCGAAAATCCAAAACACAGTGCTACACCAGCTACTACTTAAAGGAGAAAAATGACTGCTGCTGCTGAACCCATAACAACTGCATATTAAAAGTATCCATTTCTGGGGATTTTTTAGTATTATGTATTTTGATGTTTTTCTATATGTTAATATTGCCAATAATATCAACAGTTCTCATTTGCCCTGCCTGTCAACCAGGAGGCCTTCTCCTGTAGGCTAACCAGTCAGCACACCCACAATTTGGAACCCATGCTTCTTCTAACCCCCTAATGAAAAGTGCATGCATGGAGCTCAGAGAAATGGACACTGTGCTGGTGTCATAATGAGAAAGGTAAAGAATGTAGAACATAAGAAGAGCTGGTTTTGGTGAATGCATGTGAAACCATTTTTAAGAATATTGACATGCTTGTAAGGTGGACTGATACCAACCTGATAAAGTTTAACCATGACAAGTGCAAGGTCCTACACCTGGGTCGGAGCAATCCCAGGCACACATAGAGTTGGGCAGAGAAGAGGTTCATAGCAGCCCTGAAGAGAAGGACTTAGGGGTGTTGGTCGATGAGAAAATGAACATGAGCTGGCAGTGTGCTCTTGCAGCCCAGAAAGCCAACCGTATCCTGGGCTGTATCAAAAGGAGCCTGACCAGCAGGTCGAGGGAGGTGATCCTGCCCCTCTACTCTGCTCTCATGAGACCTCACTTGGAGTACTGTGTGTAATTCTGGTGACCTCAACATAAGAAGGACATGGAACTGTTGGAACAAGTGCAGAGGAGGGCCACGAGGATGATCAGGGGACTGGAGCA
>JASSUY010050477.1:23703-43264 GCA_032466535.1 Forpus xanthops | reverse complement strand
GCTCCAGCCCTCAGCATCTCCATGGCCTCCTCTGCACTCACTCCAACAGCTCCACATCCCTCTTGTGCTGCTGCCCCGGAGCTGAATCAGGACTGCAGGGGGGGTCTCCCCAGGAGGCAGAAACCCAGGGCTGTGGCTCTGCTTTTGAGGCAGAGCCATGACAAATTGTTCCCTTTAAAACAATAAAATCTTCAGTATCTCGAGAACAAGAGACCCGAGCAAGCAGAACCCAGATTTCCCCTGCATTGTTTCCATCCTGTTTTCATGCATGTCTAAATTTTGCAGTTTTGTTTTCCAGCACTATTTTGATAGAGCATGCCTGCTACTTCTATTTAAATCACAGAATCATAGCATCAGCCAGGTTGGAAAAGACCTTTAAGATCAAGTCCAACCCTTAGCCCAGGACTGGGACTGAAGGAATGGTTTAAGGCAACTTTAAGTTATCTCAAGCAACAGTAAGCCGTGTCATTTCTCTTAAAGCAAGCAATCCAAGTAGAGCAGTAAGAACAAAGCCTCAGGGTCTCAGCAACAGGACAGGTCTTAGAAGCTTCTTTACAGACTCTGGGGAGGTGCTGAGCTACCACATGGTTCACCAAGGCCCTGAGTGCAGCTCATCCCATGCACAGCGTTGCCAGTTCATTGCACACTGATTCCAACACCTCCCAGAGTCTGATCCTGCAGTCCAGAACGCTTCCTGGAAGGAGCTGAAGACCTTTTGTGCCCACTGGCACAAAGGAGTGGATCCAGAAATGCTTCCATTCATCTACAGACAAGTATCTGGAAGAGTACCAGGCTCCAATTCCAAGTGGGAGGGAGCCTGAAGGCAGTGCCTGCATTATTTCTCCCTGTAAATACGTTCTGTTCCACAGAGGTTACATCCACACTGTAAATTCAGGCATGCCCAGGCATGGAGAGCAATCATCCATATGAGACCAAATGCTAGAAAGTTCCTCAGTGTAAATTTAAGTGCCAATTTGCATTTTCCTAGATAATTCCAGCCCCAAAACAACTCCCAGGAGGCAATTTGAATCCAGCCACCCACTTCTGGAAGGCAAAGAGAGTTTACAAGTGTGGAAGGCAGCATTTTGTGCCAGTTGGCCACAGGGCCCAGGATACATTTAGTTCCTGGATGCACTTAGTTTATTAGCACAGATGAAGCTGAATTGCCTCTACTTAGAGTCTCATTACCAGACATCGATACATGATGCTACCATGCACTTAGTGAATCAAACACTCTGCAACTGCACTTCCAGGAGGATTATTCCTTGTTTGTGTTATAAAGAAGTGATGATCGCTTGTGCAAGTGTATATAATTCCTATATACAATGATGTATTTGAGGGGGGAATGTGCTGACTAATCATCAAAATAACTTGAAATGCCACGTATTTTGCCCCAAAATCTGCCTGGATCAGGAGCTGCCCTAAGGAGGAAATCACAAAGGTTTGTAAGTTCTGGGTTACTGTGATCCCACCATATTTGAAGACTGAGTGGGACAAGTTGTGCTCTGACTGTGGTCACTTCACTCACTGAATTCCCACCACTCATCACAGCTCTCATGGATATTTTCCTAGTGCTTTGGTGGAAAGTCAACCTCAAAATACTCTGAAATCTACATGGATATTGAAGAAATCGGAGGGTTTTTTTTCAGATCTGAATTAGGAAAAACAAAAAGGGACAGGCTACATAAACTCTTCAGCCTGGACAGGAGAAGCTGTGTGGAGATCTCAGAGCAGCTTCCAGTGTCTGAAGGGGCCTATAAGGATGCTGGAGAGGGACTCCTCCTCAGGGACTGTAGCAATAGGACAAGGGGTGATGGATTCAAACTGAAACGGGGAGTTTAGGTTAGACACAAGGCAGAAGTTCTTCCCTGTGAGGGTGCTGAGGCGCTGGCACAGGGTGTCCAGAGAAGCTGTGGCTGCCCCATCCCTGGCAGTGTTGAAGTCCAGGTTGGACACAGGGCCTTGGAGCAAGCTGCTCTAGTGGAAGATGTTCCTGCCTGTGGTAGGGGTGTGGAACTGGATGAGCTTTAACTGGATGACTCTCTGCCATAACCACTCTGAACTGAGCACTAGAAGCACAGGCTTTCCTCCGTAAAGTTTAAGCTCAGCTTCTACACGACATAATGGTGACACCTACAGGCAAAACCTCATTCGCAGCCCAGAGAGGAGTAGAAGAGATCTCATTAATATAACCTCCTTATTAAAAGGCCAGAGGGACCACACAAGCAAATAAAACACACATTACTCACATAAGCAATGTCTGGCTGCAGGGCAAGGTCAGTAGCTGGATGATGACAAATCCCATTAAACTCTCTATAAAGACTCACCATTTTTCAGATGTGCAGGCAAAGACACAGAGAACATCCAAAACATTTGTCATTCAGGTTTTATTTTACAAAGAATCCTGATCATTACATGTAAAATAACATTTGTGTGAAGCATACCCTGAATATACCCACCAGGAGAGCTTCAGTTTATCATTTATCTAACTATGGATAGGTGCAATTTTCCTTGTGCCTCAGAAGTTGCCAGGACACATCCTTTATGACCACATGGCAAGAATCATAGAACCATAGAATAGTCAGGGTTGGAAAGGACCTTAAGATCATCTAGTTCCAACCCCCTGCCATGGGAAGGGACACCTCACACTAAACCATGCCACCCAAGGCTATGTCCAACCTGGCTTTGAAAACCACCAGGGATGGAGCATTCACAATTTCCCTGGGCAATCCATTTCTCACCACCCTCACAGTAAAGAATTTCCTCCTCAGATCCAATCTAAACTTTCCCTGTTTAAGTTTGAACACGTTACCCCTTGTCCTATCACTACAGTCCCTCATGAAGAGTTCCTTCCCAGCATCCCTATAGCTGCCCCCTTCAGACATTGGAAAGCTGCTATGAGGTCTCCACGCAGCCTTCTCTTCTCCAGGCTCAACAGCCCCAACTCTCTCATCCTGTCTTCATACAGGAGGTGCTCCAGTCCCTGATCATCCTCGTGGCCCTCCTCTGGACTTGTTCCAACAACCTGCTTTCCACTAACCTGTTAAGAGAGAAACAAACCAGAGACAACAGTTTGAGCAAAGGGGCATTGACATTGATTTCCAAAATGAGATTTGAATGATTAGGACTAAAATAAAACTTTGTAATAGTATATTAAGTCTGTCATTCAGTTCATTTTTGAGCAAATCCCACTGTGATGTGGTAAGACTTTACAAACTTCTTACAGAAGCTGGTTTTACCGTAGCAGATCTGACTTTATCTCAAGCTCCTGATGGTTTGTCTGTCACAGTTGAAAGCCCTTTTGGATCAAGTCTAGACATCCATTAACCTCCCATTTCCATTTTCCATGTATTAAAGCATTTCCCCCAACAACCGTTCTCTCAAAGGCCTCAGCAAAAGGATTTCCAGAGCAAGAAAGGGCTCAGTCACAACTTTACAACCACAAAGCAGGCCAAAACTAGTAAAGAAGAAAACATTCGCTGACAAAAGGACTGGGGCAGAGCCCCACAAATGGTTTCAGATTTGCTCTCCACTCCCAGCTGCAAGTTCCTGCATCTTTTTGTGCTGATCCTTGTTCTGACCTGGCTAATAAAGGAATCCAGGAACAAAACCACATATATTAGTTCCCTGCTCTGGCCCGTTGCACAGCCAGGGAGTGCTGCTGCCAAGTAGAAGGGGAGGGACAGAAGGCAGATCCTCCATTTGGCTGGGCACCAGCATGAGATCAGCCTGAAGCAATTACCAATCTACAGCCAAAGGCCACCCACCTTGCACTGGCTCTGTATAGCCCACTGAATCCCAGAATGGTTTGTGTTGGAAGGGACGTTAAAGCTCATTCAGTTCCAAGACCCTGCCATGGGCAGGGACACCTTCCACTAGAGCAGCTTGCTCCAAACCCCTGTGTCCAACCTGGCCTTGAACACTGCCAGGGATGGGGCAGCCACAGCTTCTCTGGGCACCCTATGCCAGCAGCTCACCCCTCTCCTAGGGAAGAACTTCTGCCTTATATCTAACCTCAACTTCCCCTGTTTCAGTTTAAACCCATGCCCCCCTGTCCTGTCCCTACAGTCCCTAATGAAGAGCCCCTCTCCACTATCCTTGTAGCCTCCTTCAGACACTGGAAGATGCCCTGAGGTCTCCACACAGTTTTCTCTTCTCCAGGCTGAACAGCCCCAACTTTCTCAGCCCGTCTTCATATGGGAGGTGCTGCAGCTCCTGATCATCCTCATGGCCTCCTCTGGACTCACTCCAGAGTTCCACTTGACTTTTAAACAAATCACTTTCCTCTAGGCAGCTTGGATTCCTATTCTTTTACCAAATTAAGACAGTTTACTATATGAAGCAGCTTGGTTTGGGCCAGCTTAGGGTCACTCTCTTTTGTCACGGGCCTTGGTTTCTTCGGCTACCCAACATGCTATTGAGCCAGGCAGCTCCAGCTTCATTCCACGTCTGAATACCACAGTCATAAAGGCAAAAGTCAGATACTACTCACAGGTGTAACATAAGCTCCATTGCCAGGGATGCCCTGACAGATGGCATATCCAGCACAGCCTGCCAGCAGTGGACCCTCCCTGGTACAGCAGGTTGGATGGGGCTTCGAGCAGGCAGGGCCACCTAAAGCAGGTTACACACAGGAAGACAATGTCCATAGTGGGTTTTGAATGTCTCCAGAGAGGGAGTCCCCTCAACACCCATGGGCAGCCTGTTCCAGTGCTCTGACACCCCCAATGTAAAGAAATTCTTCCTCATATTGAGGCGAAAGCTGTGTTTTTGTTTATGACCACTGCTCCTCATCCTGTCACTGACAGAACCCAGCCCCATCCTCCTGGCACCCACTTTTGATATACCGACCTTCATTTATGACACACCCCCACCTCAGTCTGCTCTTCTCCAGACTAAACAGGCCCAGCTCCTGCCATCTCTCCCCCTGAGACGGACCCTGATCTTTAAGGTCCCTTCCAGCCCAAACCACTCTATGATTCTATGACCCGATTCATAACCTAGGTGCATGGTTACGGATGAAGCTATAGCTTTACCTGTCAGTTCCCAACCTTTCCACTTCCCTCCCATTACCGACGGAACCAACCCGCACCCCCGCACACGGACATCCCCGCTGCCGCCATCCCTCCCTGCTTCACCTCCTCTGCCAGGCCCTCTCCCGCGCGGGCTGCCCCACGCCGCGCCTGCGCATCCCCTACGCGCCCGCCTCAAAGCCTCCCCGCTGCAGGCAGCCTGGACACCCCAAACCGGGGTCCTTGCAGCGGGGAGAGGCGGAGCGTACCAAGCGCCGTCCCGCCGCACACATACTGATACCGGCGGCCGGTGCTGTGTGCGGTGATGGATGCGGTGCTGCTTGCCATCGCCGCCGCGCTCCTCGCTGTGCTCCTGTTCTTCGCCACACGTCTCCGCGGTCAAGTGAGGGAAGGTGGGTCATGGCCCCGCTGAGGCTCCCCCCGCCCCGTTCCGGTGGTGGGGCTTCATCCGGGCCCGCCCCTGCTCTCAGTGGGGTCGGGATGGGGGGTGAACGTTTCCATGGAAATCGAGGTAGGGTCGCCCCGCCTGAGGCCTTCCCCTGAGGGAGCCGTCATGGCGGGGGATCCCCATGGATCTCCGGTGTCCTGTGCCCGCGGGGATTTCCCTTCAGGCCTCAGGGGAGTCCTGGCCGGTGGTGAGGCCTACTGCTGCCGGATGGGTCCAGGCGGGCCCAGGGTGAGTGGGTTTGCCGTGGGGTTGTGCTCTCGAGATGGATGAGTGGAGGGGAGGGTGTCCCTATTACAATGAAGTGAAAGTCACTGTGTGAGGACACCCCGGGTCCTCCTTGGCAGGTTGGTGCTCCTGTCAGGCATGGCACCCCAATAACAGGCCAGCCTCTCCGTTGCATGACAGCTGTACCCACTTTTCCACTTCAGGTGGTGCCGGAAGGGCTTGCTACTCACTGTATGCATCCTCCTGGTGTTGTGCAGTCCCATCCTGAGAACAGGGAGATGATACAGCACTTCAGCCTATCTCATACAGGATGTTCTGTTGCTGACCAGCAGTCAGAATCTTAGGGTCATTTGGACAGGGCTTGGAGCAAGCTGCTGTAGTGGAAAGTGTCCCTGCCTGTTGCAGGGGTTTGGGACTGGGTGAGCTTTTAAGTTCCTTCCAACACAAACTATTCTATGATTTAGGTTGGAAAGGATCATCAAGTCCAGCCATAAACCAAACACTGCCAGGTCTGTTGCAGCAGCCTTTCTGAGTTGTTTTCAGAGTTGAATATTGGAGATTGTTTAGCTGGGAGGTCTCAACTTCATTTGTTCAGGCAGCACAAACATTGAAGCCTCTGTCGTTGTATCACCACCAGTTTCTGGGATTTGGGGCGATTTAGGGTTAATTTGTTTTGCTTTTAATGGGGATGTAGCTTTGATGCTCTCTTTTTTTAAGAGACAAAGAAATTCCAGGGCATACACAGGGAATATGTGCTGGTAAGGACTTCATCTTGAAAGCTGTGCTGATAATAATGAAAGTATTAATTAAAATCACATTTTAACATCACATTTAAGAACAGATTTAAAATCACATTTCAGTAAATGTTACTTTTGATCAATTCTTCAGTGTTACTATTCAAAATTAGTAAGTTTAAGAACACAGTTCTTTCCAGCTTTTCTTGTGTAGACCTTAATACTGCTTAATGGCTTGGAAACTGATGAAGTTGGTAACTTGGAGCTGAGCTTTTGATGAAAATGACTGAAATCCATAATTTCCCGATACTAACTTGGGTAAATCAGAGGCTGTGAGGTTTGGGAGGATTTATTTTCCTCCTAAGCATAAAATGTTCTAACTAAAATGAAGACCAAAACATTTGTTTTAAATGGTGTGGATTCTCTGAAAGCTTCAATCTGGTTGTGGGCAGCTTGGTTAAAGTTAGTTTACACTCAGGATAATTTAATCATGTTGAAGCCTCTGTTTCAGTGGCAGCTTTTTGACCCTTCTGCATTGGTCCTGCTTTATTTTATTGTGGGCTTAAGATAATTTCTACCTTAATATCCTGATTTCTGTCATTATAAAGTCCTTTGCAGAATGACTTTGTTTTCCTTATGCAACAGAAATTAGTCTTCAAAACCTGTAGTGTATTTAGTATCTACAAAACTTGGTCTTGAGCAGGAATTTGTTTTCCTATTCCTTTTTCTTATGTGTAAGTGGAAGCTACTACAGCTCTGTTAGTAAAGCTCTGTGAATTCAGCTAGTAAAGCTGTAAATATGGAAAAGACTTGAAACCAGAGGCACTTCACCTGGAGAACTGGTGGTGGCCTCACTTTTTTCTTGTTAAAGTCATGGGGTTAGAGCAGCAGCTTCTCTTTATTCTCTCTTTGAGAATTTCCTTTTAAACTTGGCTAGTTTAGAGAATGAAAGGAGCTAAGGGTCACCAGAGGTAAATCCTATAACTGTGTGTTTCCTTTCAAAGGTCATTTGGAGCAGTGGAGTGGTTCCAGCAAGATCATGTCTGGACCTGTTCTGCTGAGAATAGAAAATCTGTAGCCTTGCTGGCTTTTATCCCTGGTTGGCATATCTGTTTCTGAGCAAGCCTTAAGGTGATAAGATGGACTACAAAAAAGCACCTTCCTGGGAAAGCCGAGCACAATTTCACTTGTGGCATGTTGAACTGCTTTCTCACTGAATTTCCCAGGTTAGGTTAGTGTGAAGGTGAAAGATACTGGATACTACCAGTGTGGTGGGAAGTACTGAGAAGGTGTGAGGGTGCAGTAGGTGGAGCTCTCTCCGCATTTGTATGGGATGAGTGAGCTCAAGAGCTTTGTCTTGCTTGAAGCTTGCCTGCCCAGGTGTTACCCTGATGGACTTGCTTATCTGATAGAACTGATCATGATGTGCTGTGATAGCAGGGGATTGCTTCACAAGGGAAGATGTCTTTCCTCTGAGTGGAAATTTGCTAGGCTTTGTAAAAGAGCAAATTTTTACCTGAGGGACGTAAAATTAGGTCCTGAGAAGTCTGTATTCTGAAAGTGTTCTTTTCCAGTGATGTAACATTGCAAAGACCCTGGGGGTGCTGGTTGACGGTTGCTGATTGTCAGCTGCTGAATGTGAGTAGCTTGTGCCTAGGCAGCCAGAAGCCATGAGCATCCTGGCCTGTATTGGCACCAGTGTGGCAGCAGGGCAGTGATTGTCCCCCTGTACTGGGCACTGGTGGGGCTGCACCTCAAATCCTGTGTTCAGTTCTGGGCCACTCACTAAAGAGAGACATTACAGTGCTGGAGCAGATCAAGAGAACTGGATGAGCTTTTAGGGTCTTTTCCAACCCAAACCACTCTGTGATTCTATGATTTAAGTGTATCCTCTGTGTTCTATGAGACCACCAGTTGCAGGCCCACTCATGCAGTGCTGGACTATCTGTGATACTCCCAATTTGGAGGGAGAAACAGCTTGTCTGACGTTCTAGGCGTTGCACCAGCTGATGTGTCTTGAGCCACGTTGGCAAATCACTGACCCCTGAAGAAACGGCCAGGTAGAAACAAGTTACAGGCAGAGTGAATGATTCTTCTCTCCTCCCCCTCATGAAGCACTGGGAGAAGTGCAGTGACTAACATTCATGTTTCTTAAATGTCTTTTCAGATGAATGCCTACAAACAGAAGCTGTAGGGGGAGGACGGAAGAAAAAAGCTTTATTAAAGCATATTATTTCCTACTAAATAACAGTCCATAGTGTTTAAGTATCTTCTGCTGTTTGCCTGTGTTTGCCTGTGTGCTTTGGAGGTCTGACAAGCATTGTCCAACAGCTGCATTGGATGTTTGACCATGGTATGGGTTAAAGTTTTTATGACTTTCAAAACCCCTTTAACACTGGTCAGCTTGTGGAGAATTTAATTGAGAAAACAGGGTAGCTTGACTCATACATTGGTCTCTGTGAGGGTTAAACACCTCAGTTTGAAATGAATATGTGGCTTATAAGCAGATTTCTCTTTCACAAAATGCAAACCAGTCTCTGTTTCATAGGACACTGCGAACCAAAACCAAGCTCCAGGATGAGCAAGTGTCTGGCTGTGCAGGACCATCCCTGGAGGCTACTGGGCTAAACCCACTGAAGCTTCCTGAAAGGATGCTAAGGTTGGAATTGCAGTGTATCTCAAAAGCTTATTAAAGAGAAATGCTGCCTTTGTACAAAAAGTCTTTGGTAGGCTGACTATTTTTTGCATTTAGTAGTGTCCCAGTAAGTGACCTGTTGCTCTGCCTTTGCATGTTCTATGGCATTCAAAAGTAAGCATTGTCATGCTATAAATAAGACTGGGTAAGCCTTGAGGCAAGATTATCAGATCTCTGGAGCCAGCACTCCTGTAACTTACTGTAGACCTGTTGTAGTCCACGCATAAAAGAAGTGGATAAAAAGGGTGACAGCAGTGTGGTAGTGCAGTGACTCAGTTCAAAATGTCCCAGTGTGTGTTAGTGCTGGATTTGGCTGGGACACTGCTAACATTGCTGCAGCAGTCCTGAACTGCTGCCGGTTTTGCTGGCCAAGTATTTCCCCACATTACCCTGGTTTGCAGCCTGGGCTGCAGCTGTAGTGTTATCAGAACCGAAGTTAGCTGCTTTGAAGCAAGTTGAGATGCACAAAGATGAGCTCCAAGCACATGTTTGATCATCACATAGATGTACTTGTAATGAGTCTTATTTTTTTGTCATAGATATGCTAATAGTAGAGGGTTTTAGGATCAGAAGATGCTGCAGAGTTGGCAGAGTGGGAAAAGCATTTTGTGTCCCTACTGGTACACAGTATAATCCAGCAAAGTGCAAGAATGTGTCCTGAGTTGAAGTAAATGAGTAGTTGTGCAGCTGTACATGAGACCATTTGAATATTTACCTGAATTAAGGCACAGCAGTTAATTCTTTGCAGGATTGAGCAAGTAACAGCATACGCAAATATTGGTTCTGCTTATCAACAGAATATGCAAAGCAGGTATCAAGGATGATTATGTTTTACCATTATCTGAATGAGCATGACTACCATTGCTGATAGCAACAAGATCATGGAGGTCTCGGAGAAAAAGCTGGTGGAGGATTTTCTATGGAGACCTTCTGAAATGAGCCCATTGGTCTGTTGCGTCCTATCATGCTATCTCCATGCTGCTCCTCTGTTAGGATATTCCTCATTTATCACATCTTAATTAGTAACTGAAGCATAAACAGAGAGGATGAAGTGCAGCTGCATTAACCTTTGCTGTTCTGTCTTCCCCTATACGTATTCGTTGGGAGACCCCCAGTTCAGTCGGGGTGGGAGAATGAAGTTACTCTTTATGTGTTCAAGGTAGAACTTGTGATCATTACTTGCTTTTCAGGTTTTGTTTCAGGTGTAAGGATTTACATATTCCACTTTGAACATGCCTGCTCTGGGGTTTGAGTTCAGAAAAATCTACTTTTAAGTTAGTACAGCTTTAGAAGGGGAAAAAGTGCTTCTGGGTCCTTGCGTTTTGGTAACTCAGAAATTACTAGATTGCTATATGAAAGGGAATAGTTTTCTATCAGAAGGGAAAAACAGATTACTAATAGATCAAGCTATTCCATTAAGTGTATTATTTTGAGCACTTGGGGGTCTGTCTTTGTGCTGATTTATTTTTGTTGTATGTGTGGGTTCTGTCAGCTGAAATAACAGTAGCACATAGCTAATTAATGCATTAGCTTTTTCTTTACAATGATCTATATGTTATTGCAGAAGAGACTGCTGTCAGGATAAAATCTCCATTGCACAGGGTGGAAATAAGAAAGTTCCAGTGCATGATCCTGCTTAATCATGGGAAAGCAACTTGCAGGTATCTCCTGCCATGCAGGAGAAAAACACATGAGAGTGGGGAGGCCTTTTCTCATTTGGAAAGGACCACTGGCATTGCCATTCTGATTGCAACAACTGACTGGTGAAAGGACAGCTGCAGCAAGCAGAGGTGGTGGATCTCACATCAGTTCCATTTCTCTTTTGCAGCTGATGAGGAACACCAAAGAGATGTGGCAGCGGCAGCAGCCAGACCACGGCCCCATGTGGATGAGAGGGGAGATGGGATGCCGAGGCGCCGGAGGAACATGGCAAACCGGCTGATAGCCCAGAGGAGAGCACAGCAGGCCCAGGACTGGGGGGAAGGTAATGTTTGGTTCAGTTCAACTTGCCAGCACAGAAATGGACCTTAACACCAGATCTTACTATGTTTATTATAAGGGTGATGAGTCCCTGGCACAGGGTGCCCAGAGAAGCTGTGGCTGCCCCATCCCTGGCAGTGTTCAAGGCCAGGTTGGACACAGGGGTTTGGAGCAAGCTGCTCTAGTGGATGGTATCCCTGCCCATGGCAGGGGCTTGGAACTGGATGAGCTTTAAGGTCCCTTCTAACTCAAATCATTCTGTGTTAAGGTTGGTGAAGTGGTGCAGGTGGCTCCTAAAGAAAGTTTTTCAGTTTTGCTGACTGAGTTATTATTACTATTCATTTTTATAATCAGTTTAACTGCCCAGCTTCTGTCCATACCTCATCACTTATCTCTAGATACTGCCTACCTTTAACTGAAGTGTCTGCCTCCTCCTATGATGAAATCTGGCAATGTATTGTGCCTGCAGTGCATCACAACATGTTCTTCAGTTACTTCCTAGAAGCTGCATTTTGTATTTCCTATTTAGCCGTGCAGGTTAGAGTTGGATAAACAGAATCCCCATTTTGCAGTAGAGTAACAAGCTGTATTAAAGCATTGGTTCCTTGCAAATTGGTGGGAAGCATTAATTCCCTGAGGTACTCTGCTAAATCCAGAGTTTTCTTTCCAAGCAGCCATCCAGGTGGTGTTCAGAATCAAGCTGATGAGCTGGAGATCATTACAGACTGCAGCAATTTGTCTGATGCCAGCAGGTTGTTGACAAGTCCTCAGTTCCCATGCTGGATCTACAGTTAATGACTATATTTCTGTGGTGGTATTGTAGGCAAGAATACTGTGATAAAATCTTACTACACCTTGTAAACCTCAGTCCTTTTCCTGGTGCAACTTAACACATATCTTCATTGCTGAAGAGGTGATACCACCATGATTCACTTAAATAGATTCCTTCTACTTTCAGTTTGTGTGTTAAGTGTTTAGGGCTTCTGCACAAGTATTGTTAAAAGTACATTTGCAGTGAAGGTCAGGGCCCCTTTTTGGTCTGTAGGTGAGAAACAGCACATCTGTGTGATGCCTTGAGTAGGATCTAGTTGCACTTCAGCTTTACTTGTCTCACAGTTTGTGGAGAGCATCTCATGCTCACGTTGGCAGGTAAACGTGCTTTTCAAGCTGATTACATTCAACACTTTCACAAGTGGAAAACTGACAGGTCTGAACTTTTCAACTTTGCTTCTTTCTTTTCATGTGATAACGTCCTGGAAAAGAAAATGGAATCTAAAAAGCTTTTGCCTTAAACTCCAGACATCAAAAGTTTGAATGCCAAAGGCCGACAGTGAAGCTGTCAAAGCAAACAGCTTATCTCTGTCACTTTAGGAATGGAAGAATCTGTGTCATTGGGCTTTATAAATAATTCCCTTGCCGCTTGCTATGTACATCAGATGCTGCAGCTCATGCATTAAGTTTGCTTTGAAATGACATCCTTGGTTTATTTGTTTGGGGCAGGTTTAATTTTCTTTTTCAAATTAAAACAACTTCTTGCTCTTTGCTTCTGTTTCATGCTGCTGTGTTTGTTTTTACTCTTATTTTGGGATCGTCTTTCCAAGTGCCTGAGCATGGATGTGTAAAAGGAACACCAAAGCCTTTGGAAACAGCATAGACTTCAATAGAGCTGTGGAGAGGAGCATCTGTCCCTGGCTCCCTGCTGTTGAGGTGTGCAATGACTAGTGGCCATTATTACTTGAGATCAGCCCCACTCTGTCATAGACTATATGCATCTGTTCTGCAAAGCCTTTAGCTGGGCCCTGGCCTATCTGTATTAGTGTGGGGTTTGGGGGTGTTTTTCCCCTTTTAAAAAATGACAGTTTACATGATTTGAAACTCACTCAGTGGGCATATAGCATAGGGCTGGAATCCCTCTTGGATTTGTCTCCTCTCTTGTGTTTTTGCTGTGTCACTGCAGTGTAGAGCAGAACTGGCTAGTAACTTCCTCCATTTGAACCTCTTGAAATAGCAGATTATCCCTACAGCAGTGTTGTGTTATAAAAAATTAGTTGACTCCTGTAGAAAGAGAGCCCAGAATGAAAGCAGCAGCATATAATGCCAGGCAGTGCAAGACCAGTTGGAGCCCTGAGGACTGAAAAGCAAAGCGTTTTGGCAATGGAGGCACATACACTGAAAACAAGCCGGTCTGGTTCCTTCAGTATTGACTTGTAAATGTTCTTGTTGCTTTAGAACATCTGCACCTGAAGTGGCTTGTTAAAATATGGTTAAATTTGTTGAAGTGTTTTACTAGTAAGTTTCTGTTCTCTGTGGGGAATTTCCACTCTGGGCAAAGCTACCTAATGCTGCTTTGGGTTACTCTGACTTCTGCCACAGGTCGGTGCAGGCATAACACCAAATGACAGAATCCCAGACTGATTCAGATTAGAAGGGACCTTAAAGCTCATCCAGTTCCAAGCCCCTGCCATGAGCAGGGACACCTTCCATAGAGCAGCTTGCTCCAAGCCCCTGCGTCCAGCCTGGCCTTGAACACTGCCAGGGATGGAGCAGTCACAGCTTCTCTGGGCACCCTGTGCCAGCAGCTCAGCACCCTCCCAGGGAACAGCTTCTGCCTAAGAGCTCATCTCAGTCTCCCCGCTGGAAGGTTAAAGACATTCCCTTTGTCCTGTCCCTCCATCCCTTGTCCAAAGCCCCTCTCCAGCTTTCCTGCAGCCCCTTCAGGCACTGGAGCTGCTCTAAGGTCTCCCCTTCAGGAGCCTTCTCTCCCCCATGCTGCCCTAGCCCAGCTCTCTCAGCCTGGCTCCAGAGCAGAGCTGCTCCAGCCATTGCAGCATCTCCATGGCCTCCTCTGGCCTCGCTCCAACAGCTCCATGTCCCTCTTGTGCTGTTGTCCCAGAGCTGGATCGGGACTGCAGGCAGGGTGCTCTCCAGAGTGCAGCAGAGGGGGAAGATCCCCTCCTTTGACCTGTTGCTCATGCTCTGGGGGTGCAGCCAGTACATGGGGGTGTTCTGGGCTCAAGCACACACTGAAGCTGGGTCATGCGGAAGTTTTTCTCACCCAGCACCCCAAAGTCCTCCTCTGGGCTGTTCCATCCACTCTCTCTGTCTGTAGTTGTGTATGGGATTGCCGCAGCTTAGGTGCCGGTCTTTGCTGTTAAGATACCTGGCAATGAACTCTGGAAAGGTGTTAAGGGTGCTCTGGCTACATCTGTATTACTGTTACAGACAGAGAAATGGAGTCAAGTAGGAGCTGCTGTTACCAGCAAAGCGTTCTGCCTGTTGGGAGCCAGTTCTGCTGACTCTAGGAAATGATCTCAAGTCAACACTTGCAGGCTTTGGAGTTGTGGTTAGCATGAGGGCTTTTTGTTTTCCATCTAAGTCACATTTCCATTCCAGAATGACAAAGAAAGCTTCAAGGGCTGAAATAGTAGCTCACAGTTTCTCCTGCCTATGCTTGAATCTCTCACAGAATAATGGGGGACACCAAAACCAGTGGGACTGGGATCAGAACCTTGGGAACTTTTAATTGTCCTTTCTGTAGTTGAAATCATCATCTTTTTTTGTAAGTCTGGATAAGGAGTCATTTAATGCAGAGAAGGAGAGTAAATGAGTGTTTGAATACTCAGCTCTACGCCCATCACCAGCAGAGCATTTATAATCCTTCCTTTAGCTCGGTGGGGTGGGGTAAGACACTTAAGTTACTTACTGATTGTCACAGGCAGAAAACCAACAGTGAAGCACTAAATGCCTCGACTTCCCTACCAGAACTGCAACCCACATGATGTACACAGGTTCCCTCTTTATGAGTTCCATGTGGGCTGTGCTGTACATGGGGACAGTCCTGCTGCGCCTACACTGGCTTGGTTTGCCTGAGTCATGTTTTTCAGTGGTTAGTTGTGTACTCAAAGGACTTCATTTGATGAGAATATCAGAGTTGCTAATATCCTCTGATGACCAAAGAGGTTTTTCATGGGTGACAAATCATTCTCAAAATCACTGAGACCCCCTTCCCCGAGCTGTGTTCCACAAGCGTGACTTCCAGCCTGGCTTTAGAGAACAGGGTTTGGTTGACTTCCACTACCCAACTTAATTCTAGCCATAACACTGCTCTCTTTCATGGAGCCCAGTGCAATTTGGGTGATTGTTACGGAAGCCTGTGTGCCTCAGAACACATCTGCTGTGCACATTGTAGCAGTGTCTCTATGTCTTTTCCCTTGGAAAATGAGTCTGGAAGGAGAGTTCTGTATTCATGTGGTTAAGTTGCTTCTGATATCCCAGCTTGCAAACTTCATTAGCTCTGTTGTATCTTAGTTTAAATTGAAGCCAGACAGAAGTGTCTTTGTGTGGCTAGCTACAACCAAGAGGAAAATAAACTTGCTGCAAGGCATAAATGTGTGTGAATTTCAGACATTAATCATTTAGGGCAGGAAAGGCCAAGCTAAGCAGTGGAAGGAAGTGTGGGAAAGGGGGTAAATTGGAGTCAGATTGAGGGTTGTTTAGGATGTGGGGTAGTGTGAATAAATAGCATTAAATAGTTTTCAATTTCAGATCCCATTTATTTATTGACTGAAAAGGGTGTCTTTGGCTCTTGGGTTTGCATGACTGATGCTCTGAGTGCATCCACTTGGACTTGATCACCTTTGGGTACATGTAAAGATGCTTTATTGAAAACTTTTATTGGGTTCCTGGTTACCTACAGTAAAAGCAGTTGTGCAGTTTTCACCTTGAGCCTTTGCTTCCAAACCTGCTCCTCGTACCTTGAACGCTGCAGATTGCTCCACTGTCAAGTAGGTACTTCTCTTGACACTACCTCCTTGGAGCAGAAAGTGACCCAGCCAATCTGATATTTGCAGAAACACGTTAGTACTGTAATTTTTTATCAAGTGATAAGAAACTCATGGGGATGAACTTGTAACAGCAAGTATGGTCAGGTTGTCTTGCTCCTGCTGTGGTAAAAATACCAAGGATGATGATGATCTGAGCTAAATGTGTTTGCTTGAAGGACTGTTGTACTTTACTTCTGACAGTGCCTTTGTTTGAACATGCAGTGAAACCTGCCAGCTGCAGCACACAATACAGAGTTTGTGGAGGGACAGAGGCATGCACAGGCAAAGTGCTTTTTCCAGGGTGGTTCAGTCTATTGGTGAGTGGGACACAGCTTTTCTGTCCCTGAAGGTTGTCTCTTGGACCATAACTTGCTGCTGTTGATTTGACAGGGGTTGTTTTTGTTGGCTGAAACTAGTGGGTCTCACCACAGCATGATTCTGGGTAGGTACAAAGAAACAGATTTATCTAAGACATGATGGCAATCTCTAAACCACCAACCAGAGACCACCGGGTGATCCTCTGGGTGGGAGGCTTTGGTGGGTGTTCGGGGTGAGGCTGAGCTAGGTAACAAACCACACAAAAGAGAAGGAGGTACCAGGAGAGCCCAGGCAGCCTGGGACATTTCCAGGGCATGTTTTCAAAGGTTTACTTTTGAAAGATGCTCCATCTTACAAACAAATGACTTCTCTGATTTGCACAAAGTGTTGTCAAAAAATTGGTCTTTGTGTGGATTATTACAGGCTTTTTTTGTTTCTTTGGGGTTTGTAACAAACAGAACTAAGTGCATCAAAGAAATAATTGGGTTTTGTTAACAGCCTTTCTTTCAAACTGGTACAAGCTATGGGCTCTCTGCTTTAGGCAGCAGGATATAACTCCAAAAGGTTGGACAGGGGGTGATAGGTTCAAACTTAAACAGGGGAAGTCTTAGGTTAGATATAAGGAAGACATTCTTTACTGTGAAGGTGGTGAGACACTGGAATGGGTTGCCCAGGGAAGCTGTGAATGTTCCATCCCTGGTGGTGTTCAGGGCCAGGCTGGGCAGAGCCTTGGGTGGCATGGTTTAGTGTGAGGTGTCCCTGCCTATGGCAGGGGAGTTGGAACTGGATGATCTTAAGGTCCTTTCCAACCCTAACTGTTCTGTGATTGTACAGCTGAGCACAGGTGTAGGAATGTCCGGTACAGTGAACACTGTGTTAAATTTAGTAAGTGCCACAGAACCAGTAATGATAAAGCAAACAACTTTTGACAGAGTGCTTTAGCTTGCAGAGTAAAACACGATAACAGCAAGTTAATGATTCCAGTATAGATTAAATTGTACGTTCTTCTCCTCTTTGGCTTGGCAAAAGAAAAGAAAAAGATCAGAATCTCATGTTTTTCATTGTAAGTGTTCATCACTGCTGAGGAAGAAAGCATGGAAATTTTTAGAAATTTTAAAAGATGTGGTAATTTGACATGTATCCTGGGCTGCATCAGATGAAATGTGAGGAGCAGGTTAGAGGAGGTGATGCTGCCCCTCTGCTCTTGTGAGGCCTCACTTGCAGCACTGTGTGCAGTTCTGGTGTCCTCAGCATATGAAGGACATGGAGATGTTGGAGGAAGTCCAGAGGAGGCCACGAGGATGATCAGGGGCTGAAGCACCTCCCATGCAAAGACAGGCTGAGAAAGTTGGGGCTGTTCAGCTTGGAGAACAGAAGCTGTGTGGAGACCTTGGGGCAGCTCCCAGTTTCTGAAGGGGGCTACAAGGATACTGGAGAGGGACTCTTTGTTAGGGACTATAGTGACAGGACAGGGGGTGATGGATTCCAAGTGAAACAGGGGAAGTTAAGGTTAGATATAAGGAAGAACTTCTTCCCTGTGTGAGTGGTGAGGCACTGGAATGGGTTGTTCAGAGAAGTGGTAGATGCTCCATCCATGGAAGTATTCAAGGCCAGGTTGGACCAAGCCTTAGGCTACATGGTCTAGTGTGAGGTGTCCCTGCCCATGGCTGGGAGTTGGAACTGGATGATCTTAAAGTCCTTTTCAACCCAAACCTTTCTATGGTACTGTATTAAAATGCCCATTGTTGCTCTGTGGAGCATCTATATCCAGCATTCAAATTTTGCATCTAGAAAAATCTTGCATGCATGTTGTTTTTTTTTCTTGGGGGGGAAGTAGGGTAAACTCTTTTCTTTTTAATCCTCACTTGGTGACGAATACTGGATCCTTTGAGCAGAATGTTTGTTCTGCATTTCTCAGATTAAAAAGCATGTTCTGAGCAGAAACTCTGCCTCACATGGAATGTTTCATCTCCTCATGCTCTTGGTGTGCTGAACAATCTGGAAACTGTAAACTTAGAAGCACTGGTGTGGTCCCATTCTGTTCTCATGAACCAGCTGGTAATCAATATTAATGGTGAAGCAGTTGAAATCATTTTAATGCTTAATCAGTAGGAAAACCTTTCTAGTACAGTTAAACTTTGACTACAAATATCCTAACTGGTGAATCAGAAGTTAATTTTGACTTGCTGTTATTCATATAGAAAGTAACTTCAGTGTCGTCGAAGTATGCACAATGTGTGTGTCTGCCCTTGAGACACTGCAAGTGCAGATGGTGTGTGGAAGAGGTAGGTGTGTGGTTTCTCAGTTAAACCGTATGGCTTTGAGAAAACACTTCAAGTCCTTTGACTTCTGCTCTAAAGGGCTCATGTCTTTTCTTTGGTATCCTGTTGCTGTCCAAAGTATAGGGTGTTATTTGTGGCTGCACATTAATGCCAGTGTCTCATTGGGTTCCTGAACTGGATAGATGCCAAATTGAAAAAGAAGTTAGATATTGTTATGACTGTGCCACCTCAGGGCTGTGTTACTCATGAATGCCTACACCTTTCCATGGGGTAGATTGATTCCTTTCCAGTGGCTGGTGTCATACATCTATTCCATGTCAATAAAGTGCGTATGTCTTTGGAAGGCAGAATGGTTTGTTTTGCCTGGCATCTTCCCCCCTGTTCTCTTACTCCTTTCGTTAGTTGCTGTGTAAATAGTAAGTAAAGCAGCTAGTTGTGCCCAAAGGACTTCTTGTAAGCAGTCATATGTGCAGCTCACATCCTTTTTCATGGATGGAAATGTGGCTGCCCCATCCTTGGCAGTGTCCAAGGCCAGGCTGGACTGGGCTTGGAGCTACCTGCTCTTGTGGAAGATGTCCCTGCCTGCAGCAGAGGTTGGAACTGGATAAGCTTTAAGGTCCCTTCCAAGTAAACCAGTCTGTGACTGGCAATCCATTTGTTTGATTTCCAAAACTTAATGGAAAAAGAGACAGGCCCTTTGACATAGTAAAATCACCAAATATATTCTGTGATATATAGTGTATATATAGTCTTATGCTGTGTGTTGTTTCATTTGGAGCTTTTGCATATTCTGTACACAGTAGCTGGTATATTCCTATCCTGACAGAGACCATCCGAACTCCAGTACACTTTCTGAAGGTATTTGGAGATGTTTGTGTCATGGGTTCAGCAGCAGCAGTCGTCTTTCCCCTTTAAGTAGTAGCTGGTGAGCGCTGTGTTTTGGATTTTTTCGACTTGGGAACAGTGCTGATAACACCAGTGTTTATAGTTATGGCTTAGAATGTTCAGGCTGGCCAAGGACTT
>JASSUY010050477.1:0-23681 GCA_032466535.1 Forpus xanthops | reverse complement strand
TGCATTCTTTTGATTCTCCTTCCCATTTCCCCGGGACTGGGGAAGAAAGAGGGGGGAGTGAGCAGAACTGTTTGAGAGACCTCAAACCACGACATATAGTTATGTTGGACTCTGTAAAGATGGACCACAATGGTAGGGTCAAGGCTAGGGTTGAAAGCAGTCCTATTATGTTCAAGCAGTTTGGGTGAAGAGGATCTTGTTTGCCTTGAGGTTGGGTGTTCTTTACCAGCACCATCTGTATCTGTAACACCACTTTTTATCTGTTAGGGAAAGTCACTACTGAAACCTGCTTGTGTCAAGTTTGGAGCGCTAAACTTCTGTCCCTTTCCTGCTGCAACCCTATGTACTTCCCAGAACAGCCATGTTTTAAGGCATCAGATAAATTACAGAGCACCTTCAATATCCCCCAAATAAAAATGCATTTTCAGCTTCAGCTATGCCATGATGTCTGATGTTAGGTTTCCCCTAGTGCTTGGGGTGATGCTAAACTGCTCTCACAACAAGCAAGCACAACTAACTGAGCGCCTCGCATCTTTTCTGGAGTGCATATTCCTATGGCCTGACCTTCCATAAGAGCTACTAGTGCTGGCAACTAAGAGTATGTGAAAAGTGGTTGTTAAAAGCTGCTGAAGCAATAGCTTCTTTATTAAAACCAAAATACAACCTTTCTGGTGGTGTGCAGCATCCACTCTGCTTTTGGTGGAGCTATTCTGCTGTAATAACCAATTGATTCAGCAAATCCTTTTACCACATAATTACATTCTTGTCGGCATGTTCAGGTTTATTTAACACATTAGTTGCACCCAGGTTTAACGCATTGTTGGCCTTTAAAGCTCTGCTGAGTCATGGGCTGTATCTGCATCCCTGTCTGTCCTTTGTTGGATGTAACTCTGCACTAGAGAAAGCTTGGAAGAAGTGGTGCTTAAGGGATCACTCAGATGCTTCAAACAGGAGGAAGGCAAAGCTACAGAACAAAGATATGTTTGATCCAGGACTGGAAAAAGGATTTAAAAGCCTCCCTATATTTCTGCCTAACCTCTGGCTCAGGTACTCTTTAATGTAGATGAGATCTGAGAAGCTCTCAGAGCCTCAGGTTGAAGAGTGTCATAGGTGGTGCTTTATACTTGTGGTGTTTTCCAGAAATAACTTTCTAAAGAATAATACCGGTGTTGAGCTGTTAATTTTTGAGTAATAACTGCTTATGCTGGGTTGCTCACCCATTGTGTTTGGAACTCCCATTGTCCCTGTATTTAAAACACAGAAAAGGTTATTTTAAGCTTCAGCAAAATTGTAGAAGCAAATGTGTCAAGCCTGAGTGTCCCCTGTTGCTCTCTTTGTGGTGTAGGAAGGGGGAACCCTTTTGATCATCTCATCAGAGAGCCGCAGTTCTCTGAAGCCCAGTTCAGCAAGCCTGCCTCATATTAACTTCCATAGCCTGAAAACAGCTCAGCTATTTGAGAGCCACCTACACAGCTCTCAATTGCATTTATTTCTGATGATGCGTCTCAGTGGCTTAACCATAGTACCATAGTGTGTATTGGAATTAGTAAAACAAGAGTGTTTCAAACCTAATTCTACATATTAAAGAAGGGGAGTCTTATTTATTCATACACTCCTTTAATAGCAGCTTTTTAAGTGCCCCAAAGAGTGGATTGGGTGCTCTGGATGAAGCTGCATATAGAAAACATCCTGGCACCAGCCCTACCAGACCAGTTCTGGTGACTGCCATGGTACAGTCAGCTTTGGGTGTAATGGCCAAAGGCTGTCACGAAGCTGCTTATCAAATATCAGGGGCTTTTTCTTCATGTTAGCCTGATCTCGGAAGCCAAGGTTCCAGACAGGTTGAGAGTGGGGAATTGTTTGGTTCTCCCCCCACGATGTTGAGGGCTAAAACTTAGCAATGTTCCCCTATACACTCTTCCCCTTGAATGCACACTCCTTCTGATGCAGCTGGGCTGTACCCCCAGAGCATGAGCAGCAGGTTGAGGGAGAGGGTTCTCCCCCTCTGCTGTGCTCTGGTGAGACACCACCCCCCGTAGTCCTGATCCAGCTCTGGGGCAGCAGCACAAGAGGGATGTGGAGCTGTTGGAGTGAGCCCAGAGGAGGCCATGGAGATGCTGTGAGGGCTGGAGCAGCTCTGCTCTGGAGCCAGGCTGAGAGAGCTGGGCTGGGGCAGCATGGGGGAGAGAAGGCTCCTGAAGGGGAGACCTTAGAGCAGCTCCAGTGCCTGAAGGGGCTGCAGGAAAGCCGGAGCGGGGCTTTGGACAAGGACCTATAAGGACAGGCCAAGGGGAATGTCTTTAATGATACTGAACTTCAGTCCTCCCTCAAGCAGCAGGGGGTTTATTGCTGAGCAGCAGTCAGAATTACAGAGTCATTTGGATGAGGCTTGGAGCAAGCTGTCCCTACCTGTGCTAGGGGTTTGAAACTGGATGAGCTTTAAGGTCCTCTCAACCTTAAACTGTGCTGTGATTGAATGGAATCAACCTCACATCTCAGGAAAAGCAGCAGGAGCTGGTAGTGCTGCTGCTCAGATTACACAGTGGAGTTTTGAGTGCGTGGATCTGAAGCTGGCATCAAGTCTAACAGCCCTGTGGATGTTCAAAGTATAATTACCCCAAAAGGTATCAGTGTGAGAACGATCTTTCATTTTGATTCTGCCATCTGATTCAGACACCTGAATCTCTGTGTTGTGTAGTGTTCCGTGAAGTGAGCTAATGATTTCTCTTTGAACACTGAGGTCAATCCACAGTACTTATGTTGTAGGATCAAGGACTAATTTAGATTAGCAAATAAAGTGGGCAAATGTTCTTCAGACATTGGGTGGGGAGGAATGAGAGTCTTTAAAAGCTCTTTAGTGTTCCTTAGCCCCTGGGTGAGCCCAAAATGAGGCATGTGCACACCATTTGAGCATGGCACTTTTGTATTTCACAGTTGCAGAAATAATCTTTACAAACAACCAACTATTGTACAACAGGGAGCTATTTACGTGTAGTTTTGTTGCTGTCATTCCCAAGAGGTGCATTGTAGGGATTTATTTTCCTCCCCTCCTCCTCCCTTAATGTCTATTTTAACCAGTGGATGAGTGGCATGCCCCCAAATCTCTCTTTTTGAATGGGTATCTGATGTGCTAAGCTTAAAGGTAACTGGGAAGAAAGTCTCTGTAAGCAAGTGTTAAGCTGCTGTAATGACAACCATCAGCATATCTTATGTATGAAAAAGTATTTAATTTAATTGTGAGAGCAGAAAATGTTTATGGAAAACCTTCATTTAAAAGAGCAAGTCAGGTTTTACTTCTGACTCGAGCTTGTGTGTACGTTGTTACTTCTACTCTGTGGCTTTGGCAGTCTCTTGTGAGTTCTCTTTGCCTTTTTCCATCTAATAGGTCTTGTCTGAAGTGCCTGTGTGTATCCTTTTCATCTACTGCTGCTGCTTTCCTTGGAAGCAGTGGAGTTTCTCAAAGGGATTCTCCACAACTGATTTCACATTTGTCATTTGTGCGATCTTGCAGAGGAAGATGATGCTGAGGACGTGCCAGAATTTCAGGTGTCTGGGAAAATCGGAGCAAAGAAGCAGAGAAAATTAGAAGAGAAACAAGCCAGAAAAGCACAGAGAGAGGTAAGCATTTCCTGCCACGTATAGAGCCCAGAGCGCAGAGCCTGAATAGCAGCACTCAGCAAAGAACTGGTGGTGACAGACACCCCCGGAAGGCAAAGGCAGTGTCATCACTGCAGCTGTGGGTTTGATTTCAACTTTAAATTCTAAAATTCAGCTTTTTATTGTCATATCCCAAAATATGACAATAAAAAAATCCCAAGAGATCCATGGAAAAATGGTGTCTCATTCTCTTTTTGGCAGGTTCTCTGGCATTCTTGTGGGGAGGAGAGAAGAGTTAAACTCTTAATAAATACTCTTTATGTGTATGTGTGTGTATATGTATATATATATGTTTCCACTAGCTTGCAGCTTAATGTCACCACTGTCTCCCCTTCAAAACACCCTCAAGCCCACAGAGCATTGTTGAAGCCCTGGGTCTATGACCAAACCCATGGGCAGTGCTGTTTCACGTGCTCTCATAGTGCAAAAGCTTTGTATGGGTCTTTCTGTGCTTATTGTCTTTATGGACTGGGGGAGATGAATATTAATCCACATAAGGCTATGATGCAGATAGATTTTGGTTGAAATCTGGCTCTTAAGCCAGAGACCAAGTGTACAGAGTGAACACGCTGTAGCTTTTCAGTTCTTTCTGAAGTCTGTGCCTAAAGTGCTTAAATATTATTGCATTTCCTCAGTTTTCCCCAGCATTTTGCTGTTAATTCCCCAGAAGCAACAGGCTTTTTGAAACTCACTTTCTGAAGCATGCTCATGGATGGCAGCAGCTCATGCATTAATTCCTTTTCAGTTGTTCTTTGTATTTTTTGCATACCCTGTGTTGTTCTGTAACTTGGGATTGCAAGAGTAGATACAACACAAGCGTTTTTTGCATATCAGAGGCTGGGGTGCAGGATGGACTTACACCTTCTAAAAAGACAGAGTTGATGAAACTGCTGACATTTTTAATGTGTAGTGAAATCCCATCTTGAGAATTTTTGCATCACCTGACTTTTTAATCCAGTTTCTTCTTTGCAATGTACTGTTATAAGCTAGAGACAGGACAATAAGCAATAAACTTGATTTTTATGTTTATGTATAAACATATATATATATAATAGTTTAAGATATTATATATGTAATAGAAATTTATATGTAAACTTCTATTATGATTCTTTTCTCTCTCTGTGCTTTAACCATTTCCTCATTCCTTTCCATATTCATTCTGTTAATGAACCTCTCTTTTTGTGGAAACTTCAAGCAAAGCTGAAGTTAGATAAGCATCGGATGATGGAGTGAGGGATCTTTTGCTTCACTTTAAAACATGCTGATTTTTCTTTTCCCATGTAGTCAGAAAAATTCCTCCACTGGGTCTTTTTCTCTGAGGCATTCAAAGCCACACATCCTCCAGTTGAATGTCTTCTGCTTGTTCTCTTAATATAATTTCAAATAGAAATATACACAAGAGACTGAAGAAGAACTTAAACATCTAAACTACACACTAAACACCCTCTAATATGTGTGTGTCCCATTTTGCAACAATCCATTTGCTAAATTTGGTTTAAAAACAAATAGTAAATTGATTTAAATAGACCAGTACAGCTTTTTCTTTAAAGGATTCCAGGTTAATGATGTATTTGGATGTACTTGGTGTTAGAGAGTTTGTGTCCAACTGTGTTATTTTCCCCTCTCCTTATGGTTCATCCTAACTAAATTTTAAGTGAGGAGAAATGGAATGCCATGTGTTGTGGTTTAAGCCCAGCTAGCAGCTCAGAACCATGCAGTCACTCACGTACTCCCCTCTTTCTTCCACCCCCTGCTCCCAGACACCATGCCACAATATTACCTGATTTCACTATAGTAATAAACTCATATGCAAAATTGAAGCTTAAACCCTTATTGAAATACAGCTAATGCAATTGGGAAGGGTGATTTCTGTATTTACCACATCAAGTGTGAAAAAGAGCCACAGGGGGATGTTAAATCACACCATAATGACTTCTTTTTAGTACTCTCTCTACTATTTCTTTCTGAACGTGCATCTAGGAAGACCGGAATTAACAAAGGCAGAGTATAGGCTTGACCTGCATAACATACTTTATGTTTTAGGCTGAAGAAGCTGAACGAGAAGAACGGAAAAAGCTTGAGTCAAAAAGAGAGGAGGAAAGGCGGAAAGAAGAGGAGAGAATACGCCTTGAGGAGGAACGGCAGGTGGGATTGGTTGTATTTATAGATGGAAACTTTGAACCAGGTTTGTCTTTGCGTTTGCTTCTATAGAAGTCCTGTGATCAGCAAAACTCCCTTTAGCTTTCATTACTGTTGCATATATCTTTTATTTGGGGTTGGGTTTCTTTTATCCATTTAATTTCAATTATAGTAATACTCAGTTACTTCAGCTGTAGATCCCAGCTTTCTTCCCACAACTGCTTGGCATAAATGAAAACTGCTCCAAGCATCAACACTCACATGTAGCAGCAAGCACCCACCATGGCTGAGTCCAGGGCAAGATGAAGCTCAGTCTTCTGTTAGTGGTTCTGCTACTGCTGTGTGCCAGTGACGCATTCTTTGGTCACTTTGTTCTATTGACAAGCACAACTGATAAAGTTGGCTGTCAACTTTATCATCTGGGACGTGTTTTAAGTGCAAGTATATGAAGGAAGGAGATATAGTCACAAGAGAAATTTATGGGGTTACTTGCTTGGGTATGACCAGAGAAGTTGGGTTGATACAGAAGCATAGAATAATAGGTTGGAAGGGGACTCTGAAACCATCACATCTATCCTCCTGCTCAGATCATGGCCAGTTGAGCAGGTTGCTCAGGGTCTTGACCAGCCTAACTTCAAGTGTCCCTTCAGGAAGATGTCACAACTTCACTGGGCCCCTGTTTCATGTTCTGACATGGTTTAGTTGGTCTTGGCAGTCCTGGGATAATGGTTCAACTTGATCATCTTAAAGATCTCTTCCAACCCAGCTGATTCTATTATGAATGCTCATTTGAGCTGCTGGTCTGGGAGCTGTAACCAGCAGGGCAGAAAGTGAAAGACATCAGCAGCTGATTTTGCAACTGCTGTGTTACATTCTGTGATTTGATTCAAATTATACACATTTACATGTGCTTCACAATTAAAGATGTCTAAACTATGCATACAAAGATGTGTGTTAGCAGCAATGACCCAGAAAAACAAGTACTGTGCAATCAAAATGCTTTTGTTGAATGCTTCTCATCTCTGTGAGGGAGGCAAACTTTATTTCAGAGCTGCTTTGTGTATCGTGGCCATCAGTGCTAGTGGCTAAGAACCAGGAATGAACTTCATGCTCTCTGATGCTTGAGCAAGTTATGTGGTGGCTTTGCAGTGTGCTTCTGGAAGCAGAGACCAAGGTGTTCTCACAACCCCATGCTGAATGAATAACTGCCATCCCAGGGGAGTGCAGCCCCAGCTTGCAGTAGAATGTGCATTTACCTCTGGGGTTATCTCCCTCCAAACCCTTTATCTTCTGAACTCTCATTTCCATTTCATCAATGGGAAGCTGATGAATGTCATAAACTGAAATGGATGAGGAGAATGTTACCACTACATTGGGGTATGTAACGTGGTCTGAGGCTTTGACTTGTAAAGCGACTTGAACAAACTTCTAGAGGACCAGTTATCCCTCAGCTGTCCCTCAGTTATCCCTTCTGAGAAAGATGTGCAAATTTAGAAGTACCTGGTAGTGGTCAATCTGAAATCTGATGATGAATAATTGATCTCAGCTAGCCTGAGCCACTCACTCCTCTGATTAGCAAGGTATTAGTAGCAGCAGAACTATCAGACCTGGGTCCTCTGAATCAATGTCCACATACTCCAGTAGCACCAGCTTTATCCTTGTTCCTGAGACCACTCTGCTTTTCTCTTTAGTATTTCCACTTTCTCCTCATACTTCCAGGTTTGAAAGAGGCAAGATGAGCTCTGACTGCCTCTAGAGCACATCCTGCTTGCCATGCAGCTTGGCATAACAGGTAACTCGGCAAATTTCCCTCCTGTGATGTATCCTTCTAAGTGTTTTTAAGTGTTTTGTTGCCATCCATTTCCATGCTTATTATTTTTCATTGATTTTTTTTTTTTACTGAGGTTCTGTGAATTTAGTATCCCTGAAACCCTGAACAGTTGGCTGAAATGAACCAAATTACCCCAATACTTTGGGGGATTGGAAGGAAATGCTGACTGAATGCATTGTTGAAATGTCACTTCCTTCAGAAGAGGCTTACAAACACAATTCCAGTTCCTTCCAGAGTGATAGCCAGCAGGACAAGTGAATTGCTAAAAAACCTGCAGTTGAGCTTGGCCAGCCTGCTCCAGAGAAGCTGTAACACAGGACAAAGACTTTATCCTGTTGGTTGCCTAGGGGTTTGACCCACAGGTTAGCACTGTAGCTGGCTTATCAGGACCAGTCAGGCGTGGTTGAAAAGTTGACTAGAAAATAGGGGTGACATTCGAAATAGAGATGTCTTCATGCAGAAAGTGCTTATTAACATATTTAGCTGCTCTTTGAATTGCTGCTTTTCAGTTTAGGGCTGAGTAATTTATGTTGGCTGAATGAGGAATCTCTCATTTTACTTTTCAGTATTCCTAAAGACTGCACTAAAACACTCCCACCTCCATGTTGCAAGACTCAGTGGAAAGAGGAATATGAACTAAGGCTTTGATTTTGTTGGTTTGGTTTTCTTCTGTGTGGCACAGTCCAAAGGGGCCCTTCCTAGAACTGTGAAAATGGCTCAGATGCCTGAATCCAGCCTGCTTTAGCCAATACCTTCCTTAAATACTTAAAGTCTGCCATTTCTAGCTTCTTTTTGTGTGGTTCATTTGTTTCCAGTAGTCTTTGTCATGGCATCAAGCCAACCCACCATTCTACATCACAAATGTTCTGCTACTCAGGGAATACTGCTTTCAGTACTTTTTTTGCCTCAGTCTAAGTTGATAATCCAGTAACCACAAAATATTTTGAGCATTGATCCAAGTAAATGTGTCTGACAATATCTGATATCCATCCTCAACAGTCTTCTGTTTAAGTCTCCATCTTTATCCAAGTCTTTGTACATGGTTAGACTGTGTTGGTCAAGTCTGCAAAGAAAACAGTATTGTTATTTACATATTATTTAACCTGCCAGAGAGGAGACTGAGATGAGCTCTTAGGCAGAAGTTCTTCCCTGTGAGGGTGCTGAGGCACTGGCACGGGGTGCCCAGAGAAGCTGTGGCTGCCCTATCTCTGGCAGTGTTCAAGACCAGGTTGGACAGGGCTTGCAGTAACCTGCTGTAGTGGAAGGTGTCCCTGCTCGTGGCAGGGGTTGGAACTGGATGAGCTTTAAAGTCCCTTCCAACACAAACTAGTCTGAGATTCTGTGATAGCAGGGGAGCATAGGAGTTAGGTTTGACTAGGATGGGAAACAGCTAGAATGAAAAGATGCTGGATTGCTGTGCATGCAAGCACTGCCTGTTTTTATGATTGTAACACTGTACCTCTCCAATCTTATTACAGACTGATGGTGTAATGTAAAAGATACTGCCTTTGTCCTCTAGGCCTCTATAAGTGAGAAAGGGATCATTGGATTTATTGTGCGTTTATAGAATACATAGAAATAAATGTCATGTCTATGTTCCTAGACAAAGGATTCTTCATTCCTATGAGTCATGTGCTCCCCTGTGTAAGTTAGGAGGTGGGAAGACAAAATTAGACTAGGTAGCTCAAGCAGTGATTGATAGTCATGAGATAAAACCAGAGTGTAGCTGGTTGTGTGATTTCTGGAGGCAGTTTGATTATTGACATTGCTGTAGTTCATATAACGCCATGAGGCACAAGAAATTCAGAGTATGTCATTCAGATTTGTCAGACAAACTTTACGGTTGTCAAATAGCTTCATTTTTCCCCTTCCTTTTCCAGTGCTTCAGGTTATTTCTGCAGGTACAGGGACAATGGCAAGTCTTCGACTGCACAACCAGCTTTGTTAGCTGAAATTCAATTGAACCTTTATTTCAGTCTCTCACCCAAGAAGTGCTGCCTGAATTGTGCTAGCTTCTGTGAGCACTGAGACTGGCTTTGTGTAAAGGAGTGTAAAATCTTTCAGTGTTTCAGCTATAGCCTTAAACCAATAGTTAAATCCTAGTGAACAGCAATAGCTGATTCCTGTATCATTAAATACCATCTAAAAGTGTGTCAGATGGTGAGGGGAAGTCAAATAGATTCAGGGTTAGAAAATCATGTTGCAGCTTGCAGGTTATCTAGAAATTCCCCTGTGTTGATCTGTGATAAAGTCACTGTTAAACCTTTCACACGTGCACCTCCAGCAGTTTGAGATGTGGAGTTAAGTGGAGATACTGAATTCTTGAATCAGATGAAAACCCACTTTGGTTTATAGGCAAATGGGCAGCTCTGCACAGAGCTTTTGTATAGGTGGGAACTGCATCTTCAAGGGAGTTATGGGGGGCTAAAATCTTGCATATTGTAGAGAATAATAACCACCTGGTTCTATTTAAAGGTATTTCTATGTATATATAAATAAAGTGTGGTTGCCCCTTGGCTGCAGTGTTGCAAACCAGATAATGTATTTTTAAATTCAAGCTTCCTTTCCAGTGTTCTGATGACCTGATTGGCTCTGCATGTGAGGAAGCTCCTTTTATAATTGGCATTTGCTTCAGCTTTGCTTTACCCCTGGGGATTTCCCTTTCACTCTTGGAGTTTTTTAGTGGTGAGATGGTTTACCAACCGACACCTTATCAATGAGAGCGAACTTCCTCTGATGCTGCAAAACAGTGCCTTCATACAAAGCCTTGCAGAGCTTTTCTTTTCCCTGTTTTACTCCCTCAGCCTGGCTTTGCCACGCTAAAAAAGCTCTTGTGGAGATGCAGAGCTCACAGCTATCCTTATTCCATATTAAAATGCCACCTTGAACAGGGCATGTTGCTGTAAATCCATCACAGAATGAACAGCTCTGGAAAACAAAGCTTGATACAGACGAGAAACTACCAGTCGTCCAGCAAGCAAGCTTTTAACTGCTGTGAAACAAAAGGCCCCACAGCAGGAGAGGGGATTGGTGTTTGTTTGCTGTTCATATTAAAACAAAGTCTGTGTTGCTCAAGCATGGCTGTACCCAAAGCCTCCCAACTAGGGCAAACCCATTTAGCCTTTCACTTCAGCATTTAAGTGCGTAAATAAAGTGGTCTGATCTTCAAAGCTATAGAAATAGAGGGTCAGCTCCTGATCCCAAGGGTCCTGGTGAAGCTTTTGTGAACAAAGACCCTAAATTTTTGCCACTTTGATTTGGTATTTGATCAGAATAGGCACCAAATTTTAAATGTTGATTGAGATGTTTTATTACATGTAGCATTATATGAATATCAAGATATGTGCTTCCAGCAGAGGTTTTCATTATCTGTTTGGCATTTATAGCCACTGTTCGTATGTGAGCAGTGTATTTCTGGAGGCTGATAGGGGACTACTGCGTAGTTTCAGTTTAAGCATTAATTTCTCCTAAGGAAGTTCAAGTCATGCAAGCTTGCAGAAAACTTACTCGACTCCGATTCTGAGGGAATGATGAACATCTCTTCTCCCTTTCTAAAGGTAGTTATTTGTGTCTAAACAGGGAAGGAGGCAGGAATCTTGAAGATCCTTCTGCCCTATGGCAAAGTACTTACTGTGAAGTCCCTTTTTGCTTCCTTACACTAACAGCACAAAACTGGATGCTCTACAAGGAGAGTTTCTTTGGTCCGCAATCCTCGAAGCATTTGGCATAGGAACCAGTATGTCCTTTCTCATTCTGTGTGTTAAAGAAATGGTCACAAACAGGCAACGACTTGTAGTACATGATGGGTGAAGAGAGTCCAGTGTTTGCTCTCCCCTCCTCACCAGCAATGAGATCTCTTCCACTTAGCAGTTGAATAAGCTGCCTATAAATGATTTGTTTGTCAGCACGTTGGTCCTTTATCTGATCTGGAGGAGAGTTGGCACAGCACACAGCTGCCAGTTTGCTCTCTGGGAAAGCTGCTTAGACAAAGCTCTCAGAAAAAAGCTACTTACTCCATAGGGTGATATCATTTTGTCTCAGTTCCACCTTAAAGGGGTTATGCGGAGCTGGAAGTGGTGTTGTGATATCATCTTGGTGGGCAGTACTGCAAGGGTCCTCGCCCTTTACTAAAAGCAGTAATATGTGGTAACCCTTCAAAGGCTGTAACCTGTCAACCAGCCAGAACAGTGCAGTTGCTCAAACAGCATCTCAAGACTGTGATTTGGGATTTCTGATCCCAAGAATCAAGGTCTGCTTCCAGCTCTAAGCCTGAAAGAGTTTTCAAGATGCTGTGGGTTTCACCTGATGAAAGGTTGGGCTCTTGTGCAGTTGACACAACTAATCATATAATCACAGGATGGTTTAAGTTGGAATGGACCTTAAAGCTCATCCAGTTCCAACCCCTGCCACAGGCAGGCACACCTTCCATAGAGCAGCTTGCTCCAAGCCCCTGTGTACAACCTGGCCTTGAGCACTGCAGGGATGGGGCAGCCACAGCTTCTCTGGGCACCCTGTGCCAAAGCCTCAGCACCCTCCCAGGGAACAGCTTCTGCCCAAGAGCTCATCTCAGTCTCCCCTCTGGCAGGTTAAAGCCATTCCCCCTTGTCCTGCCCCTACAGGGTCTTATAATGCTTTTGATGCCTTGGAAATAATTGTTATCAAGGTAAGAAGTGAACAGAAGGTAATAGTCTGAAAGGAGCATCATGGCAAATCTAGGTTCTTGATGGGCAAGTGGGACAAAGGGAGCCTGGGGATTGGTGGAAGGGCTGGGATGAGGTGCAATGGGAAGCTGATGCTGACCAGACTTGCAGCGAGCAAGCAGAGGTAGAGTTGATCCAGCAGTGATCATGTGGACAGTTTGTCAGAAAGAAAAGGGAAAAGATTTGTGTGATTAACTTTACTGGTTTTATTTCAATGATATGGTCGAGTGGGAGAGTTTGTTCATCACATACACTGTATTAAACTGTTCAAAAAGAAGTCTTTACACTGGAGCAAGACCCCAGTTTGGGCAACGTTCATGTAGGGGAGGAGAGAAGCAAACCTGGTTCAATAAAACCCAAGCAGCTGCAGGTGAGCATCTGCAGTTACTAAATTTCCATGGTGGTGGGGTTTCCCCAGCACCGCACCCATTGCTGAAGGGAGGTAGCTCAGCTCTCCTCTCCCCTAAGCCACATGCTTTACTACTTCATTACAGCAGATAAGGAGATCAGAATGGGGATGGGCAAAGAAACCTGGCTGATAAAGATGTGGGGGGTTAAACTTGTATTTGAGCTGAGTGCCCCCCGTGTGACTTGCATGAAGCAAGCACTTGGATCTGTTTCATTCACAGACCCTGGGGTGCTGAGATTGTTTCCATGTGTGGGTTGTGCACACAGGCAGACTGCTTTTTGTGGGAAAGCAACCTGCCTAAATTTGATTCTGCACCTTCCATGCGACTTCTGCATGACTTGGGCATGAGTGTTACCGTGGAATAAAATAGCTGAGAATACATGTTGACAGCAGCCTGACTTGCTGACTGCTTCTCCCAGTGCAGTCATGCAATGTCATCTTTCCTCTTGGCTTTGAACCAGGTTACAGTTTGGCTAAATCCATCTTTTTCTACAGATTGAATCATAGGTGAATTTAGGTAACAAAGCCTGTGAGACTGTGCAGGCAGCGGCTGGGATTTTTAGTTACTAGGTAAGAAAGCTTCTGGGAATACTTAGTGTTAAAGGAGGAGGCCACAGCCACCAGGAAACGTGAGGCTTTGAGGGCTGACACTTCAGATACCAAAGTGGTGGTACAGACCACTTGGAAGTGCTCTGCTGGTCTTAGCAGCAAAGTTTAGGATGTGGAAAACAAGCTCATGGTGGCTCTTAAAGAGACCTTAAAACAGGAACTGGGAACTGAGTGCTTTGTTAGTCTCACAGTGGAACTGCTTTTGTGCATGTGTTGGAAATGGAAGCCCACAGAGTGCTGGTGTGCTTAAATAAAATAGAAAATGTTCTTCAAGAAGGCAAAGAAGACAGGAACAAGCCTTGTACATTTGTTGTTAGACCTTCCAGCAGCAGGAAAATAACTTCTTATTGTTGCTTTCAGTTATAAATGGGACTTTGTATCCTGGTATTTTCTTATAGAACCATCTAGAAACTATTTGCCAAAGCAATTTTGGGGTTTTGTCATGATCATTTTCTTCCTCATTTCAAATCCTGTAGAATTCCAACCTCTGAACAGGCCAGGCGAAGAATGTTGTTCTTCTGTTTCCAAGATCAAGATTAAATGTAATGCACTTGCAAGGAATGAAGAATTGCTGTCACTTCCAAATGAAATACAGTTCTGTTGTTCTTGGCACCTGTAGAGCTTATAAGGAAAAAAATCTGCTATTGGACTTTGGTTATAAATATTATGGTGTTGAATGACCCAGAAAATGGTCTTGCTTTGTCTCAGGAGCTTCCTCTGATCGGTAGGTTTTGTCATAAGAGAGTGGTTAAAAAGTTAGCTTTGACTTTGTGTGTACAGTAAGATCCTTCCAGTCCTGTTGTTTCATGGTTGCATGTTGGTAGCATTCTTTTCTGTGGCTTTCTGGGAGTTTGATGAGATAAAATTGGGATCATGTTCTCCTCAGATTTCATTGAAGGGCAATTCTTCCCTCCCCATTTCTGATAACATAAAATCGTAGAATAGTTAGGGTTGGAAAGGACCTTAAGATAATAGAGTTCCAACCCTTTGGTATGGCCAGGGATGCCTTGCCACATCACCAAAGGCTCTGTCCAGCCTGGCCTTGAGCACTGCCAGGGATGGAGCATTTACCACTTCTCTGGGCACCCTGTGCCAGCGCCTTACCAGCCTCACAGTAAACAACTTCTTCCTTATCTCCAACCTGAACTTCCCCTCTTTCAGTTTGAACCCATCACCCTTCATCTTATCACTGCAGTCCCCAATGAAGAGCCCCTCTCCAGCATCCTTGTAGCCCCCTTCACACACTGGAAGCTGCTCTGAGGTCTCCACACAGCTGCTCTTCTCCAGGCTGAACAGCCCAAATATTCTCAGCCTGTCTTTGTATGGGAGGTGCTCCAACCCCTGATCATCCTTGTGGCCCTTGATGGTTTTAGCCTTACATGACAACTCTTTTAATATAGATGGTTTTCAGTATACTTAATGACCCGTTCTTGTCTCTTCCTGGTTTAATGGAACAAGGGTTTGTTTCCCAGCCATTTAAGGAAGCAATTACCATATTAGTGTCAAAGATGCAGCATGGTAAGCATTTAGGAATCAATATAATTGTTTTTTTAAGAGTTCAGTTCCTGTGCTAACAGTAAAGGAATGCCCTGAGATTGTCACTAGATTTGAAGGACTCGTCTTTCCTGGTTTTAATCAAGCCTTTGCAATGTGATAGCAAATGGAACTCTCATTGTACCATGTGCTGGACAGACATAAGTTTCTCTGTGGAAGAAACTACTCTGTAAGGAAACATTTTCCTTCTGTGTGACATTACATGTGTAAAGTATTTTGGAGAAGAACAATACCAAAGTAAACCCATAAAACCCTGATTTTGCTTTAAATATTTAAGTGTTCTATCACATTCCAAAACTTTAAAGCAGAGTTTTGCTTTGTGAATGTGCAGTTATTCTACACAATGCATCACCATTTCACTGATACCAACTTGGAGTTTGCTGAGTCAACATTATTGCTTTTACATGTTGAACATTTCTATCAGGGTGAGTAGCTGAAAGAGCTTTTATTGCAGTTAACTAAAAGCAGAGCCTATAGGTTTTGGTTAACAATCCAACATGCAAAATCTTCTTTTTTAAATACATCTTGCCTCCTATTCCTAAAACACTTCCTAGAGGTCTTACTCCCTGTGAACATAGTTTGTTGTAAATCATAAGAGATTTTACTTGAAGCTCTTCTACAAGCCAGTTTCTTCTCACACACACGTGGGCACCAGTGTAACACATTCCTAGTGATTGCATCCAGTGTACACCAGTGCATGTCAGAGCAGAACTGGGGCAGTTACTGACAGTGTGGATGTTGCATCAAAAGTACAGTTGGGGCAGGGACTTCCTGTCATGGGATCTGCAGAGGAAACCTATTCATGCAAATAAAGCAAGCAGGTTGCAATATAAGAGGGGTTTTCTCCCCTTCAGATCTGTTAAGAGCCTGCCTAGGTGTATTGTGTGCAAGCTTAACTGCCTTGTGAGGTGGTTACTGCCTGAAGGGTGCCTTCTGAGATTAATGATGCTGTCAAGGGAAACCCTAGATTCATTTTAGAACCTGTTAGAATCTGCTGCTTGTACTAGTAAAACCAGATAAAGAAGATGCAACTTGACTTCATACCTGATGTGGGGAGGAGTAAACTGACCACTTGTTGTCTTTTTCCATCCAGGAAGAGGAAAAAAGGAAGGCAAAGGAAGAAGAGGAGAAGAGAGAGTATGAAGAGTACTTAAAGCTGAAGGAGAGTTTTGTAGTTGAAGAGGAAGGGATTGAAGAATCAATGACAGAAGAACAGGTATGTATCTTAGGCTGTTCCTACAGTTTCCTTTCTCATTGTTAGACTCGCGTTGTCCTTACTGCATTCTGTCTCATGAAAGAGAACTTTAAAGGAGGAATCAGCCAAATAGTTTTGCTTGTTAAAGCTAAATTGTGTATATGGCACAGGTTAAACTGGAGTATTTCCTGGGGAATGCTGCAGTTCCTCATACCAGACTCCTGCAACTTAGGGTACTGAGGCAAAATGCATGTTGCTTGAAATGAGGTCTCTTCGTCCTTCATCTAAGCACTGATATAAAACTCATTCTGGATTTCAGATAATTTTTTACTGTCATCAGCTCTGCCTTGCCCACACACAGTGGGCCAAATGAAAGTAAGGCTAAATTTGGAGTTTGGTAGTGCCCACATATCTGGGGGGAATTGCTCAGTTTTGGTTTTATTTTCTAGACCAACGGGGCTGTTGTGAAATCAAATGAGAAACCAACCTCTTGCCTTAAAGGCTGAGAACTCACAGGACCTAACTTATATGCTTGCGGGTTATCCAGTGGAAAACTGAGCATTCAGAGCTGCAAATGATTGCTGTGGTTGACTATTTCAAACTCATGCATAACATTTTTGCATGCTCCTGCCGTGGCTGCCTGCAGACACATTGCCTGGGGATGGTGGTTGAGATGTGGTACTTGACATAATATCCCAGCAAACTTGAAGAAGTTTTGGTGTTGTGGGAGGCAGCATTCTTCTCCTGCTTGCTGAAAACCTGTTAGGCTCATTTTAATCGCTATCAAATGCTGAAAGTGCTCTTGAATTGAAGCTGCCAATTGTGAGCTGCCCAAAGCATTTGCTTCTCTGCCAAAGTGACCTTGTCAGAGTTGATTGGAGTTGCCTTTAGTGTGACTGTGGGTGCTTTGGGCTGAGGAGTTTGTAATGAGTCAATGCTGCTTGACATCAGTCAAAAGATCTCACTATGGATGCCTTTCCATTAAGGTAATTTCTCCACCATGCCAAGAGAAGTTGTATCTGGTGATGGGGAATTCTTTAAGGTGCAGAGAACAGCAAAATGCATACTTTCTATTGCAGGTTCCTTCAGAAATTGATGCTTGCCTGTTATGAGATAAGATTATATGTAAATATTAAATTGCTCCACTTTAGACCACCCTTTAGAGCCAGAATGTGTTCCTAAACCTGACTGTCAAGGAGATATTAATCTTTCTCTGTGTGGGAACAGAGAAAGGTGTTCCTCACTCAAAAGAGCTTGGCAGGCAGTTGATGCTGCCTGGATCTCAACGGGAGATTATCTTTGGTAGGGATGAAGAGTTAGAACTTTAATAATAAGTGATTTAAAAGTCATCTTTAGAAGCAATAACAGAGACATAGTTATTTGGAGACACCAGCCTTGCAGAAATGGCAAACCACCCTTCTGCCATGTGGTGGATGGTGTACTGAAGTGTTTTAGCATCTTATTACAAAGAGCTGACTCTGCCTTGTGTTGAGGCCAGCGTGCTGGAACTCATGCTGCAAATTAAGGCCCTGAGTCCAGAGCAAAGCACTTAATGAAGGCTGATTGATTTCCAGTGTTGCAGAGGAACTTGATCCCCTGTTAACTCAAATGCACATTGTTTGAATTTGCCTTTGAAAATTGAGCTGCTTATATTGAAATGCCGGATTTCAGGTGCATAGCTTTGAAAACGGCTTCAGCTCCCACATGTGTTGCACAGCTGTGTGCTACCCTTGACCATCTGCATGAGCTCTGTCTCCTCAATCACTCTGTACCTCTGTACAAAATGTCCTCAGTGTGTGTTTGTAACTTAATACACAGGCTCACCCAGATGCGCTTATTTCAGGGTATGTATGATATGAAGAAGAGAAGATTGAAGATTTCCTTTTAAAAGACACTGAAACACAAATTGTGCTTGAGCCATGTTGTGCCTTAGAAAATACCTTTTATAAATTCCTAGTTAAGATTAAATCTAGATGCATATTCTTTTTCAGTTCAAAATCTCCCTCAGTGTATGTTTAACACTTCAGAAGGATGCAGGCTGAACAAGTCTGTGATGCATTTAATGATCATGAGTTTAAACTAACACTTGTTTTCCTGCTGTATCCAGTCTCGCAGCTTCCTAATGGAATTTCTGGAATATGTTAAGGTAAGCTACCGCTGATCTTTCTCCTCTTTCCATACTTGTTAGATTGTATAAAGTACCTTTGTCAAAGAGCTGAGCTGCAGAGAGAAGGGGAATCTTTACTTCCTGTTTGATTTACTTCAATGTTTAATGAGTAACAAAAGTGATACCTTAGCTAAAGCCTGTGTTATTTACTTAACCATGCGTGAGCATGTCCATCATTGTTAAAATGGTTTGTAAGTATAGCTGTGCCTTGGCTTTTGGGGGCAGAATTGCAGCTCTTAACCCTCTTTCATAAGGCCAGGCATTGTGATCCTGCTGCATCACCCTCCCTGTTTATGAAGAGCAATGTTTACTGATGCCTGGGATTTGGGACATTCACGCTTTTTGTTTGTGAACATCAGCTACTGACTTAGAAAATCTCTACATCTCAGCTCAGCGTGAATGAGAATTGCTGTGCCAGAGTGTGGCTGCCATGCAGGATGTGTTTGTGTTTGAAACGCTGGCATTGTAAAGGTCAACTCAACTTCTCATGCAGTTTCTTCTCTTGTTTTTAACGTATGCAATTTGCAATGTTGTTTTAATGTTTGGAAGGGATATTTAAGAATACTTGTTTTAACAGGGTATGTCAGTCTCCCTTTCAGCATATTGAATGGTTGGTTATTTAAAACCTGTGGTGTCCTCAGGAGGATTTCTACTTTTGATCTGTAAGGACAATGCTTCTGTCTCCACAACTGATCTATCAAAGGTCAACTGCATTTTTCTACTCTTACTGTAACTGTTATGCAAATCTTTTGTCCTAATGAACCCCTTCCTTCCTTTCCTGGAAACTGGAATCTTATCTGACAGTGCATGGTGTGTGTGTGAAAGGCTTCATTAGTAAGCAAATCGCTTCTATACTTGGTAAAGTCCTAATCATAGAATCACAGACTAGGTTGGAAGGGACCTTAAACCTCATCCAGTGCACCCCCTGCCACATGCAGGGACACCTTCCACTAGAGCAGCTTGCTCCAAGCCCTGTCCAGCCTGGCCTTAAACACTGCCAGGGATGGGGCAACTGCAGCTTCTCTAATCATTCTGTTAATCCAGAATCTCACACACTGGGTCAGTTTTGCATGTCTGTTATCCCAACAAAACCCCAGACTTAGAAACAGAATTGTCTCCTGGGTATCTCTCCACAAGGAGTCAATTTCGAGTGGCTGCCACACAAATCTGACCAAGGGCTCTTAATTTGGGGGGAAAGGGACCTTAAAGATCATCCAGTTACAACCGCCTGCTCGATCTAATGTCAGTGCACATATATGGCACAAGCATCTTTTGCTGTGCTGCTCTCCGCCTCCTGTGTCAGTGGCACTATGGTGATATATTCCATTGCCATCATGCTGCAGTGAGGCTGCTGGGTTTGTCTCTGTCAGGAGCTTCCTGATTAACGTGATCTCTGGTAGTGATGTAGAAATGTTTAAGCTAGTAGCACTCTGATTAGGACATATCTTCATTGCTGCAGCCCACGCAGAAACAGCCTCTGTTCAGCAAGTCCCCAGTTTAAGCCAGTCAGCTCCGATCAGAAGCACCACCAGAAGAGGATGAGGCAGCTGAGAATAGGTTGGAAAACCTGGGGGTAACATGTTTGAAAAGCCTAAATAAAACCATGGGCAGCAGTGAACATAAGATGGCATATTTCATTTTGCAGCCATGCAGGGGTTTCCGTGGAAGCCAGAGGGTTTTTTATGAAAGGGATGGGAACTTTGAACAGGCCTCTGTTCAGATCATCCTGTGCCTCAATTACTATGGACTATATGGTACACTGTGATCCCAGTTCACCTCTTCCCACCTAAGGCTTTCAAGATACTGCCAAGCTGCTGCTTAAGGAAAACATGCTGGTCTTTTTTGATAAGCAAGCTGGCCCGGGGCAACAGTAGGTAGAACAATAGGATATTTCAGTGTCCCTTGGGATCTTCCATGAAAACTGGAAGCATTTCCAAGGAATAACGAAGGAGGGTCTTCTTGTGCACATTGCCCTGGTGGTTGTGGTGGTTGGAACAGATTAGTCACAAGCTCTCAGTTCAGTGTTTGAGCACAGATGTGTAGTTTTGTATTAGTCACTTCTACTTGACTTCAGAGAAATAAAGTGCAGGCTGAAAACCTCATTCAGAAGCACTTTGATGCCTAATTTCCTCTGTGAAGATGAGTTGCAGAACTGGGGCATTGCTTTTTTCTGCAAGTTGTAATACTGTTTTTAATCTATTTAATATTAAGTATGTTTAATATATAGATTACGTATTGCTCCAGTCTCTTCACAGAAACTATGTTATATCAAAAAGCAGTGCTAAGCTGCAAGTAGTCTGAAAAACAAATGAATTAAAAACCAAGGTAATTAACTCTTCTGTTGAATAACTTTATTGGTGTAAGTGGCTAGAGGTAACTCACCCCATGCTTTGCTCCTATGGGTGTTTGAAACAAAATGTGGCCTCTTTTCTCCAGCTCTGCCACGTGGAGTTGCTTTAAATGGGATTTTTCTTAAAGGCACCAAAAGGATTGGCAACCCCTAATTCTGCTTTTCTGAAAGCTGAGCATCTCCCTTCCTATGGGGGTTTCACCGCAGCCCCACAACCTGTTTAACCCATGTGCTGCAGTGTCACCACATTATGCTCAGGCTGTGGCAGCACCTCTGCTGCAGTTTTGTGTTTGCTTTTCACAGCAGCCAGTCCTCAAGTCACAGACTCAATGCCGCTGCTCTCTTATGAGCAGAATAAGCAACTCTTAGTGGGAGCTGTATGATTTTACTTAGTGCAATAGCTGCACAGCTCGCCTTCCAAACCAGCTCTGTGGGTTCTCTGAGTGCTTCAGAAGGCAGAGGTTAAAGAGTGGTTGAGCAGTTCCCTGCCTGTGGAGCACCAGCTCTGTTGGCCCAGGGAAATAGGAGCTTGCATGTTGTCCATCAAACTCTTCTCACCCAGCTTGATAGGGTATCACTGAATGCATCTGAGTTACAGCCAGTGAATTGAAACAGCAAACTACATCTGAAATGGAGAGTGAAGGGCTCAGAAGCTTTGTCCCTTCCTGGTTTTAAGAAAAACGATGTTTACAAGATAAGGACAGAAAAATCCCATTCATACTCATCTTAATCCGAAGAGCTCTTGCTCTGTTGCATCCCTTGCTGAGGACAGCAGCAGAAACACACCTAAAGTGAAATAACTTCAGTAAATGTGGATGTGTGTATGTTGCTCCATGGAAGTTAAGCCTGTCTTTAAAACATGAAATGTGTGGTGAAGTATGTTGTTCAGTGGGACCTCACAATGTCATTACATTTCAGAGTGTGTGTGGGGAATGCATCCTAGTTCCACCCTACCCTCTGGGCTCTTATTCACAGCAGGATCTATCTTGGAAAGCTTCCACTAAACTTGATCATCGAGGGTGAATATCTTGAAGTGAAGGTTTAAGTCCTGTTTTTCTTGTTTATGTGGCTTTCCACCAAACCCTTCTCCCATCCTTTAAAAGAAGATGTGACGAACCTTGGCAGTTCCCAGCTCTGAGAACTGAATTCCATGGACTGGTTCCAATTCCATGCGTTCAGTCCATGGTATTCAGTTCTCTAGCTTGGCTGCATCGAACTTCACAACTACTAAGTCTGTGTGTGGCTTTTTTTGGGGGGTGTCTGATTTTATTAACTAAGAAGCTTTATCTATTTCAGCCTCTATTTCTTCAGTGTCCTCCACGGTTAAAACCAAATGCATTTATGTTAGAAGTATTGCATCTGATAATGTAGGTACAGCTCTTGTGGCTGTATATATAAGTTCTTAGGAATATAGTCCAGAATGCTTCTGAAGTGTTATGTTTTCCAAGCTCCTTATAAACACTGCATCCTTTTACTGCATCTAAGCAGATGAGTGTTGAGACCTTCTGCAAATCAGGAAGCAGGAACCAAGTAGCTCCAGATGAGTGCACGAGGTGTTTCTCTGTGATCCTATGGAGCTACAGAGAAGCATAAAACCAGATGTGAGCAGTGGTGGCTGTATCCCGACCGAGAGGCTGTCCTCAAAATCTCTGTCACCAACAAAATGAGTATTTGCAGTTCCTGTTTCTGCCTTTGCTCTCAGATCATCGCACTGCCTGCAAAGGAGCGTGTTAGCAGTGCGCTTCCAATACTGACAACTTTAATAAGGTGTTCACTTGCTTAGGAAGATTATTATGGCATTAATACACATAACATTAGTAAAACAGACCAAAGCACTTAATACTGCCAGTCCTGCCTGGATTTTTATGTCTGCATTGATATAGCAGTGATCATTTTCAAAAGTACTTTGAAGCATCTCTCTAACAAAAAGGGATCTGACTAATACACACTGGAAATGAAAAGTAGAGTTGAGAAGCTCAGGTGGCAGAGCAAAGCCATGGCTGTTTCTTCTCCTTGGGCTCATCCTGTCCTCCCAGTCATAGAATCAGACTGGTTTGGGTTGGAAAGGAGCTTAAGATCATCCAATTCCACCCCCCCCCCCCGCCGTGAGCAGGGATGCCTTTGACTACATAAGGAAAGGTTCAGAGTGAGCACTAGCAAAAGTATTTGAGTCTTCACTTAAGTACATTGGAGCATTCAGTCTTTCCACAAAGCAGACTGATTTAAGTAACTTAACTTTTTCATCTGAGAAAAGTGCATATTAGGCAAAGTTAGTAGAATGACAGGTTCTACTTTATTGATGTATCCTTTGTTTGAAAGCAAAGGAAGCATGCTAACGCTTTAATTCATCAGCTGCAGTTAACTCTTGTCTGTTCCCATAGAAAACAAAGGTCATCCAGCTGGAGGACTTGGCTTCACATTTGGGGTTAAGAACACAGGTAAGTACTAACTTTTGGGGTGCAAGCGAAACAATGAGTTTAAAAGGAGAGGAGAGAAAGTGGGTAATTAAGGATAACACCTATCCCAGTGTCTCGGCCTCACTGAAGATGCTTGGATTTTAGTGAAGACCATCAAAGAGTGGGGGGTTTTCCCCTCTCTCTGTCCTTTTTCTGTTCTCTAAACATTTTGTATTTTAACTCAGGACAATACTTGTAGTTTGATTCATTTTAATTAGAGCACATTTGATGTATATCTCCTAAGTAACCAATATTTTCTGTTGTTCTAATCTCAGGATGCCCCTTTACAGCAGTGTACGCTGCTGTAAAGCCCAGGCTGCTGTGCCCCTGCCTCTCTTAAACCAGAATCTCATTTAAGCATCCAGTGAGTCAGTTAAGAGAATTTATGTGGTTGAAATCTAAACTATAATCTGCTTCTGCAGTCACATAAATACGAGAAAGGGAGAGAGGCAGAACTGTGGAAACCAAGGCTGAGATATTAGCTTAAGGTGTAATGGATCTGTGTGCTTGGAGTAACTGTAGAGTTAACCCACAATAAATGCAGTGAGTTGTTGTTTTGGGTTGGTAAAAGGGATTTCCTTTTTAATGGGGGGGGGGGGGGGGGAATAAAAAAA